>CAUYSK010112819.1:0-68596 GCA_963575035.1 Avahi laniger | reverse complement strand
AATTAGTCTGGTGGGTTCTTTAAGTGGAGCTCAGTTAAGGGAATCTGTTGTATACAACTTAACAGTGGTTGTGTTTGGGTTGCATCATCTTCCTTCTTTTCCAATTTTTAAAAATGATGAGCATGTATTATAGCTCTTATTTGTCAAAGGAAAAAAATCGACACCTCATTTTTTTGAAAATACTTTTTTAGTAAATCCATTCACAGAGGACTCCAATGCAAACATATATACACACACACACAAATGTTCAATGCATGTTGTTAATTCATGCACCCTTGTGTCCAAACGATGGGCTGCTGGGTTCTATAGAACACTGGGATCTGAACACCAGCAGTCTTTGTCACTCGATGCAAGGACAATGTATGTACTGGCCGTTGCAGTTATGGGGCGCAGTTTCCTAAATGCCACAGCCGTCGGAGGGGAATCCAGGCTTTGTACTAAGATTCACATACTCTAATATTCACATTCTAGTTTCATTTTGACTATAAAGTTACACAGACACCAAATTGTCAAATCTGCATTTCCTTCTAAACCTACATGCAAAGGATGAGGCAGGGATTCCCCTTGCAGTTGGCATTCCTTAGACAAAAGGATTCTGGTCAACCTCAAGTTCAAACTGCCTTAACACCAATCCAGTCCAATTGAGTTGAATGCTTCTTGTGTTTTGCCAAATTTCCCAGATCGCACTGCAAGCTCGCTCCTCTGTAACATACCGTTACTTTGCTTTCTGATCAACCCTTCATTCTCACAACACTCCTTGAGCAGGAGAGAAGAGAGAGGTATGCAGCTACTGCTGCATTGATTTTCATCACTTGACAAATGGGGAAGCCAAGGTTACAAGTCAGATCTGCTTTTATCACATGGGGCATGCCACACCTCTGCTCTGTCTCAGAGATCTGATCGCAGGGCATTGCACGGAGGATATTTTCAAGCAAACTATTTGAACCAAGCTCATCTTATTGCAGGGACGACTTCAGAGGAGTTGCAGCGTGTGGGTGCTGTGGCCAGGACCTTCCGTCCTGTCCCTTGGCACTTCACCACATGCTTCTAGACATCTCAGTCCTTTCAGGAGAATCCCACAACTTAAAACACTGTGCAAACCAAACTGAAAGAATTTTGTCCCCAGATTCCTTAAGTATGACGATGTCACTCACAGGTGGTAGGTACATTGACAATCACATTCGCATTGAATGGGGCTGTGTTTGCCAGTTCCATCAGCTTCCACACAAGAGCAAGGTCAAACAGAATAAAAGACAGAATGAAATATACAGCGTCGCCTTTCCGAAGGGACTTCCTCAATCCACACATTTCCTAAAATGTACTCCCCTCATTCTTTTACTCTTTTATCAGCAGATCACCCTTTCATAAACTGGAAACCTGCTTACATTATTCAAAATAACTCTAAACCACAGATTTGGGGGGAGTTCTCTTTTTTCCCCCTCTTTAGTGAAGTATAATTGACAAATAAAATAAAAAATGTATATATTTAAGGTATAGAATGTGATGTTTTGATATACATGTACATTGTGAAGTAATTACCACAAGTAAGCTAAGTAACATATTCACCACTTCGTCTAGTTAACATGTCTTCTTTTTGTGGTGAGAGTGTTTAAGATCTACTCTCTTAGCTAATTTCAAGTATATCCTATGGTATTATTAATTATAGTCACCATGCTGTACATTAGATTTACAGAACTTATTCACCTTGCACAACTGAAACTTTTTACCCTTTGATCAACATCTCCCATCTCCTTCTGCCACCCCCCGCCCCTACCCCAGCCACTGGAAACCACCGTTCTACTCTCTGATTCTATGAGTTTGACGTTTTTAGACTCTGCATATGATTCATTGAGATCATGAAATATTTGTCTTTCTGTGCTTGGCTTATTTCACTCAGCTTGATGTTCTCCAGGCTCATCCATGTTGTCACAAATGACAGAATTTCCTTCTTTTCTAAGGCTGAATAATATTCCATTGCATAAGTGTACACATTTTCTTTATCCATTCTTCTGTGGATAGACACTGAGGTTGATTCCATATCTTGGTGATTATGATCAATGATTCAATAAACATGGGAGTGTAGATATCTCTTTGAGATACTGATTTCATTTCTTTTGAAAATATACACAGATGTGGGATTACTAGATCTAGAAAGTCTCATCAATTTTGTTTATCTCTTAAAAACAACTCTTAGCTTTATTGATCTTTTCTATTATTTGTCTAGTCTCTAGTTCATTTATTTTTGCTCTGACCTTTATTATTTCCTTCCTTCTGCTGACTTTGTGATTAGTTTTTTTCCTCTTTTTCTAGTTCTTGAGATAGGAACTTCATTTGTTTATTTGAAATCTATATTTTTTCTCAGCGTAGACATTTATCGCTATAAACTTTCTTGGAATTTTCTTTGCTGCATCCCATAAGTTTTGGTACGTTATGTTTCTGAAGGACATATTTTATGGATATAGCATTCTTAACTGAAAGATTTTTTTCTCTTTCGGCATTTTGAATATGTCATCACACTTTCTGGCCTGCAAGATTTCTGCTGAGAAATCTGCTGATAGTCTTGTGAGGTTTGCCTGAATGTGATAAGTTGCTCTTCTCTTGCTGCTTTCCAAATTCCCTCTTTTGAGAATTTGATTATAATGTTTATCAGTGATAATCTCTTTATGCTTAATCCACTTGGGGTTCTTTGAGCTTCATGAATATGTATGTTCATTTTCCTTCTTCTGATTTGGGAAGTTTTTTGTCATTATTTCTTTAAATAAATTGTCTTGGCCTGGAGCGGTGGCTCACGCCTGTAATCCTAGCACTCTGGGAGGCCGAGGCGGGTGGATTGCTCAAGGTCAGGAGTTCAAGACCAGCCTGAGCAAGAGTGAGACTCCATCTCTACTAAAAAAAATAGAAAGAAATTATTTGGACAACTAAAAATCTATATATATAAAAAAAAAAATTAGCCGGGCATGGTGGTGCATGTCTGTAGTCCCAGCTACTCAGGAGGCTGAGGCAGGAGGATCGCTTGAGCCCAGGAGTTTGAGGTTGCTGTGAGCTAGGATGACGCAACGGCACTCTACTCCAGGCAACAGAGTGAGACTCTGTTTCAAAAAAAAAAAAAAAAAAAATTGTCTTCCCCTTTCTTTTTCTCTGCTCCTTTTGTATCTACCATAATGCATATATTGGGTTGCTTGATGGTATCCCGTAAGTCATGAAGACTTTGTTTGTTAACAGGTGATGTCTGTTTTCCCCTCTTTTAATCTCGGCTGGCCTAGTGAGTTGCTTAGACCAAATAGAAGGTAATGGAAGTGATGCTGTATGAGTTCTGGGCCCAGGCGTCAGAAAACCTTGCAGCCTTTTTAGAATGTTCTCTGAGACTGCCATGTAGGAAAACCAACCTAGACTATGGAAAGATGAAATGGCACATGGAGAAGTGCTTCTAGCATATGAGTTGGACCTTCTGGTCCAGCACACCCTCCGGCTATATGAAGAGCCACGTGTTAGACCCAGGTGAAACCAATAAAAGAAATACCCAGAGTTATTAATAAATTATTGTTGTCTTAAGCCACGAAGATTTTTGTTTTATTCCCAAATCAGAATAACATAACATAAAATTTACCATGTTAACCACTTTAAAGTGTACAACTCAGTTGCATTTAGTACATTCATGATGTTGTGCAACCACCGCCACTACCTAGTTGAGAACATTTTTAATGCCCTAAAATGAAACCTTGTTCCCATTAAGTAGTCATTCTCCATTCTCTCCTCCCTCCAGCCCCTGACAACCACTATCTATTTACTGTCTATGAATTTGCTTATTCTAGATATTTCATATAAAAGGAATCATATAATAGTTGGCATTTTGTGTCTGGCTTTATTCACTTAGCAATGATGTTTTTAAGGTTCATCCATGTTGTAGCAGGCATCAGTATTTCACTACTTTTTATGCCAAACAATACTCCATTGCATGGGTGTATCACATTTTGTTTATCCATTCATTAGTTGAACAACATTTGGGCTATTTTCACCTTCTGGGTATTGTGAAAAGTGCTGCTATGAACATTTCTGTACAACTTTTTGTTTGAGCAACTATTTTCTAACTGTTTTCAAATCTTTTAAGTATGTATCTATCAGTAGAATTGGTGGATAATATGGCAATTCTATATTTAGCATATTTTAAAAACACCAAATGGTTTTCCATAGCAGCCATACCATTTTCATTCCCACCAGAAAAATACAAGGGTTCCAATTTCTTAACATTCTCATAAAATCTTGTGAGTTTCCATTTTTTAAATGATAGCCATTCTAGTAAATGTGAAGTGATATCTGATTATGGTTTTGATCTTCATTTCCTTAATGACTAATGATGTTGAGTATCTTTTTGGCCATCTGTATATCTTCTTTGGAGAAATGTCTATATCTATTGAAGTCCTTTGCCCATTTTTTAATTGGGTTGCTTGTCTTCTTGTTTTTGACTTATAAGAATCCTTCGTAAATTCTGAACATTAGATCCTTATCAGATATATAATTTTCAAACACTTTTTCCCATTCTGCGGGTTGTCTTTTCACTTTCTTGATAGTGTCCTCCAATGCACAAAAGTTTTTAATTTGATGAAGTCCAATTTGTATATTTTTGTTGTTGTTGTTGCTTGAGTTTTTGGTGTCATAGCTAAGAAAACATTGCCAAATCCAAAGTTACAAAGATTTATCCCTATGTTTTTTTCTAAGAGTTTTATAATTTTAGCTCTTACATTGAGATCTTTGATACATTCTGAGTTAATTTTTGTATATGATGTGAGGTAAAGGTCCAACTTCATTCTTTTGCATATAGATACCCTGTTGTCCTAGCACCATTTGTTGAAAAGACTATTTTTCTCCATTGGTTGGTCTTGTCACCCTTGTCAAAAATCAGTGGACTAAGCCATTAAGTTTTGAGGTGGTTACCGGATAGCAATAATTAACTGACACACTTCTTGATCCAGTGAACTCATACTTATCATCTTTCCTTGAAACTTTACAAATAGAGTATGTTAAGAATAATGGAAAATTAAATGACCTTTCCTTGACAATACACACAGTCATCTGATAGGCCATGAATGGACAGTCAGCCTACACCACATTTAAGGTTAACATTTCAGGAATGGTCAGTGATGTTTCGAGATCTAAGTTTTCAAAAATATGGCTGAACTCATAGGTTTTATGTATATTAGTTATCTATTTCTGCATATAAAATTACCTCAACACTTAGTTACTTAAGACAACTATATATATATATATATATATATATATTTATCTCATATAATTTCTGTGGGTAAGAAATTAAGGACCATAGGGATGCTTGAGTATCCACATATTATAGTAGTTGGCTTTTCCCAGAGTGAGTGATTCAAAAGAGTAAGTCAGAAACCACAATTCTTTTTAACCTAGCCACTGAAGTCACGTACCATCCTTTCAAAATATACTATTAGTTATATAGATCAGCCCCATTAGTTGTGGAAGAGGAGTTACTACACAGGACATGAATTCCAGGAAGAAAGGATCATTGAGGACCATTTCAGAGATTGACTATAACAGTCCACCTTCTGGCTCTCAATGATTTATGTCCTCTCACATGCAAAATATACTCAGTCCTTCCAAGGCACCAGAACTCTCCTTTCATCATGGCATCAGCTCAAAGTTCAGATTCTCATTATCCAAATCAGGTCCATGTGCAGATGAAGCTCTTCAAGTCCAATTACTTGAATATGGTTATTCTTGATCTGAAGACCTGTGAACTAAAGAAATAAGTTATCTGATCCTCCCCCCCCAACAAACCCAATATATAATGCTAGCTTAGGCATAGGATAACCACACAGGAGATAAAGGGAACCACACTGGTCCGTAACAATTTTAAAATTCATTAGAGCATTTGTTGGTAGTTCCTTGATTGGAAGTCAAGTCCTGAAGATAATTCTCCATGGTTCTTGGCTCTCCCTTCTGGGATCACGGTTTTGTCCTTTAAGCCATTCTCCATTTTCTGTGAAAGGTAACCCATGTTCATAGCTGAGTAGTTTTCCTAGACTTCTTCCTGCCTATAAATTTTGGGGTCCAAAGGCCTCTTCATTTTGTGCCATCTTTGCCTGTTTTAGTCCATGCTAGAGATTGTTTTGATAATAGTATTCTCTTAAAATTTTGTGGGTCGCCTATAAATATTATTAATGTTCATTACATTAGTCAAAAGCCACACTCACAAATCTCTTTGATATAATCATTTCTATATATTGGGCTTCTGTTGAGACTGCTCAGGGACATCACCCTTAAACTTGTTATAAGTCCTGTGGTTTGACTCAACAGTTGTGGAAGGCACTGCCGTGGCTCTTTCTGAGACCTTAATAAAGGATTTTATAACCATAAACTTCATCTTCATATCATGCTGTCCTGAGGGGGCTTGGATTTGATCTTTGCTCAGAAGCCATTTCTAAATTTTAGTATCATTTGACATCCATAAAGGCTAGGAATTTTCAAATCTAGAAATTCCTTTTTTGAGTAACAGCTCTTCTTTTAGCTTGTCTCTTCTCACATTTGACAGCAAAACTAAACAGGGGGCACCTTCAATACTCTGTCTGGAAATCTCCTTACTCAGATTCCCCAGTTCGATTGGTACATTTTCTTCTTTTCCTGTTATCACAGACAATAGTACTGCTAAACTTTTTGCCACTATATAAAAAGGGTCCAGTTTTCTCTCATGCCCAGTAACACATTCCTCACTTTTCACTAAGCCCTTAATGGCACTCTCCTCAAAGAACATCAGGCTTTTACTAACTGTCTCTTCAGAGTCCTTTAGTTTTTCACTTACTCTTCTCAAAATTCTTCTGGATCCTATCCACTGTTCAATTGCAGGTACAAAACCCAGGTACAAAAATCTGTATTAATCACCATTGCTGTGTAACAAATTACCTCAAAATTAGTGGCTTAAAGCAACAATAAACTCTTTTTTAAAAAAATCTCACACAGTCTCCGTGGGTCAGGGATTTGGGGACAGCTTAGCTTCGTGGTTCTGACTTGGGATCTCACGTGAAGTTGCAGTCAAGATGTTGGCCAAGCTGCAGCCATCCGAAGGCTTGATTGGGGCTGGCAAACCCACTTCCAGCATGACTCGCTCCCAGGGCTGGCAGCAGGGTGCTGGTTGTCAGGTGCCGGTCTCAGCTATTTGCCATACAACCCACTTCATAAGGCGGCTGAGTGTCCTCCGTGCCACTGGCTTCCCTCAGAGTCAGTGATCCAAGATAGCAAGGTGGTAATTGACTGTTTTAAAAACTCTAGTCTTAGAAGCCACACATCATCACGTATTCTATTGGTCGCACAGGTTAACCCTGATATAGTGTGGGAGGGGACTACACTATTCTTTTAGCAGGAGGTAAAGATCATTGGAAGACAGCTTGGAAATGGGTACCATGTATTTATATTTCATTCGCGTACTTACATATTTTTATTTTGATATATCATTACTTTTTTAACAAAGAGTTATTAAGTACCTACCATACACACTGTTCTTGGTGCTAAATAAACGCTAATTTCCAAAGCCTACAAAGCTCTGATGAATCCTAATTCCTAATATGGGGAGACAGATAACAACAAAATATATAAACAAACTCTATGTCAGTTGGTGATAATTGCCATGAAAGCAACCAAAGCAGGCTAGAGGAGTTGAGAGTGTAAGTGGTGGGTAGACGATTATACTTGAAATAGCATGGTCAGAAAAAGCTGGATGGAGAAGGTGACATTTGATCAAAAATCTGAAGGCAGAGAGGTAGTGGTATATGGGGGAAGAGCTTTCCAGGACAAGGAGACAGCACGTGGCAAGACAATTGGGGTGACGACATCTTTGGGATGTTTGAGGAACAGCAGAGGAGACTGGGCCTGTGGCAGAGTGAGCAAGTGTCAGAGCACTGGTGTGAGGCCGGGGATTTGGGGCTTCATAAGCAATTAAAGGAACTTTGGCTTTTGTGCTGAGTGATTTGGGAGGCCATTGGAGGGCCTGTGAGCAAAAAAGTGACGTAATTGGACTCAGTTTTAAGAGGATCACTTTGGCTGCTGTGCTGAGAAAAGTCTGAGGGGGACAAGAGACAGGAAATCCAGTAATTAGGCCACGGAAATAATAAAGTGGAGAGATTATAGAGATTTGGACTTGGAAGGCAAAGTGGGTGGTGAGCTGGCAGATCATACTTCGAACGAAGAGCCAGTGGGCTTTGCTGATCAGTTGAATGTAGAGTCTGAGAAATGAAGAGCAGTCAAATGTGACTTCACAGTTTTGTCCTGATCAAGGAAAATAATGTAGTTGCCTTTTATTAAACTGGGAAACACTCTAGGAGGAGTGAGATTTGGAGGTGGGGAGTATTAATTAAGAATTAATTAATGTGTCTTGGACACATTCAAATTGAGTTGTTTGTTAGACATTCAAGTGGGAAGTTTACTAGGCAATTGGATATACAAGAGTGCAATTTTAGGAAGTGAGCGAACTTAGAGACAAGGTCCAAGGATTAAATCCCAATCACTAAGAGGTTGGGAAAAAGAGAAGGAACAAGTGAAGGTGACTAACAGATGGTGCCGTCAGGGAGGTGGGAGGAAAACCAGCTTAATGTGATGCTCTGAAAGCGAAATGAAGGACGGAGTCGTCCGTCGTGTCTAGCGTTCCACACTAATAAATCAGGTATGATGAGGGCTGAGAAGTGACCACTCCTCTTATCCACCAAATCAAAACTTAAATTAAAAAAATTTTTAATGGCGTTGTGGTTTTTGCATTACCATATGTATGAATATCTTTATATTTAATTTAAATTCTATGTACGGTTAAAAATAAATGTGACTATATATATATATATATATATATATACACAAACATATCCAGACATATAATTATTTATAAATACTTCCTCAGCCTATTTAGCGAAACTAAATTATATGCTTATGTATAAGCTAAAGTGGTGTTTTTCAACTGTGAACCCCAACCCACCCTATCATCACCCAACCCTATAAACTGTGCCATTTATAACATTCTTCGAAAGAATGAAACAATCAACTTGAATGCACCATCAGGAAGTGAATCAGCAGAGCACCATCTGTAGGACACCAAGCCAAAGATATGGCCAAGAAAGTTAAAGGCATCTTCTTGCAAGAGCACTGGAGTATTAAATTCCCAACCTTCTGCACACATTGGGAGTTAACGCCTTCAACAGCAGACACGCAGCATGGAGACTTCATTCCTAGTGAGTTAATACCTGGAATAAACGTTGTAGGACAAGTATTAACCTGGCTTAATGTAGCCTTTCACTTAGAATGTGAGCCATAGACTTATGTCATTTACAAAGATTGACTATTAGTTCACAAAATTGTATTTTTAAAAAACACTCCAAATTGGATATTGACAGGAGTTTTGTCCTTCAGGAGAAAAATTATATATTAATTCCAGTAGTACAAACATTAAATAGGCATAGCAGAGGTACCAACCAACCAAATGAGACATTCGACCGATAAAAGTGGCTGCCCAACCGGTTAGAATAGCAGCAGTCGCATGCAGCCTGTGAGTCGGCTGGGGGCAGCCTGGCTGTGACAGCCACCATCATTGCTGAGAATGTTTTAGAAACTCTCCACCTGATGTCACAGATGCATGTAAGACACAAGCCGGAATGTCAGCTGTGACATGCGTTACAGTTGTGCGTAGCTTTTGATTCTGAACAGTAATTGCCCCACTTGGTCACAGCCCTGACTGACCAGAACTGACCCAGATCCCCAGAACTTCTTCTAAATCCATTCCAAGAAATGTTCACGGGCAATGCAAGTGAGCCCAGAAGGAAGGTCCCACTGGTGGGCAGACTCTACTGGGGGTCTGCTCTTCCCCAGGCTCCTTTAGTTCTCCCCGACAGAGGCAAGGGCAGGAGGCAGATCCTAGGAGTCAGGTTGGGGGAGAAGGGCCATCTACCAAGGTAGCCCATGAGTGAGTCCAGTGGTGAGATAAAGCCCATGATTCAGAGAGACAAGGACCAGCATCCACTCAAAGGTCCTGGCAAAAAAATGCGGGCAGAGCAGGGATTCTCAAGGGTGGTTCTAGAATGCCTGCGACAGAAACTCTTGACGTTTCAAGAACCTTTGAGACTACGCAGTGAGGGCTGGAAGAGGAACGAGACAGCGAGAGAAGCGTTGGCTGAGCCCGGTGGGACTGGGCACCTGGCGCCACGTAACGGGGCCAGTGCAGGGGACGGAAGCATTTCCTAATGGAACGGGATACAGCCTTCCTTTCAATCCTCATAGGCTGAGGATTGAGCCTGCATGTTTCATTATAACAGTGACATCATTCAGCAGTGCTTTCCAAACAGCTTCTGAAAGCAGAAGGTAAGAAAGAAAAGATATTTTATGGTAATTTTTCAAGGGAGGATAAAAATACACATAACAACATTCTCGCTTTACAACTACTCAAATTTTTTTTCTACCTGCAATATAAAGTTAAAGCACAATTGTGCATGAGAATAGGCTTGAGGGCATATTACAGAACTGCCCAAACAGACGAGCATGGCTAATATAGAGATGACAATACTAACTGCTCTTCCCTAAGAATTTATGAAGAGAAGCATCCAGGCCAGGAGCAGTGGCTCACACTTGTACTCCCAGCAACTCAGGAGGCTGAGGCAGGAGGATCTCTTGAGCCCAGGTGTGCAAGGCTACAGCGAGCTATCTTCAAGCCACTGCACTCCAGCCTGGATGACAGCAAGACCCCAACTCTAAAAAATAAAATTTTAAAAAAGACAGTATCTGCCAGGCGCGGTTGCTCACGCCTGTAATCCTAGCACTCTGGGAGGCCGAGGCGGGAGGATCGCTCGAGGTCAGGAGTTCGAGACCAGCCTGAGCAAGAGCAAGACCCCATCTCTACTAAAAATAGAAAGAAATTATCTGGACAACTAAAAATATATATATAGAAAAAATTAGCCGGGCATGGTGGCACATGCCTGTAGTCCCAGCTATTCGGGAGGCTGAGGCAGGAGAATCACTTGAGCCCAGGAGTTTGAAGTTGCTGTGAGCTAGGCTGACGCCATGGCACTCCAGCCCAGACTCTGTCTCAAAAAAAAAAGTTTTTCATTATTAAAGTAATGAAAGCACTCCAAATGTACCTTTCACTTTATCCCAGAGATTTTTGAAAGAAGAGTTATTTGCAATATTTCCTTTGATTCCTTTTTGTTTCAAGGATTATCATAATTATATTTTATAGTTTCCAAGTAATTAAGATTTGATATTCTATTATTATTTATTTCCACTTAATTGTCTTTTAGATTAGAGAATATGGTCTATAAAGTCTTTACTTTTTTGACTTTAAGGTTTTCTTTGTGGCCAACTACATACCAATTTTTCCTCAATATGTTCTAAGTAATACAAAGAAAATGTATATTCTTGAGTCAAAGAATGTAAAAAATGTAATAAACTGAGTTTACTGATTGTATTATTCAATACTTTTATAGCCCACTAATTTTTGCCTATTAGAGGTATTACTAAATGTTAAAATGTTTCACAAATTGTATCTTTGTCAAGTTTTCCTTGCGTTCTTCATTACTTTGGTATTATATCAAGTGCTAGCAATGATGTGGAACCCTTATTCACTGGTAGTGACAAGGTAAATTGGCATAACCTACTTTGAAAAACAATTAGTATCATCAAGTACATTTGAAGCTACACATAGCTGTAATCACCAATTCCAATCCTAGAAATATCCTCACTAAGAGCAGGAGATATGTACTAGAATGTTCACTGCTACATTAATTGAAATATCAAGAAATTATAAGCAACCCAAATATCCATCAACTGTAGAATTAATAAATGAATTATAATAAATCCATAATAATTACTGTACAGCATTAAGAATGAATGAATTATAGCTCTACGCAACATCATAAAGAAATCTCAGGGATGTAATAATTTTGAATAGAAAAAGCAAGATACACACAAAAAAGGCACAGCAAGATTCTATTTGTATACAATTTAAAAACATTTAAAACTAAACAGTATGGTAGGAATACACATATCTGTGGTAACAGTATAAAAAAACCTAGAAATAAACATTTCTTTCATTAGTAACTTGCTTAGATTTTGAGGTGAATGTTTCACATCTGCATTCTATAATACTTGATAAAATTAACTACGTATGATAGAAAATAGTCCTCTGATTGAAACATAGTTTTTTTTTTTAGCCTCAGAAAATTTTCTAAGTTTAAATTAACATCTTTCTTTTTTTTACATCTCACTCATTAAATCTGTAGTCATCATTGTCCAACACGTGTTTCTGAGCGCTAAGTATCTCCTGATAGAATCCTCCATGTTGGAAAGAGGCAATCCACAATTGAAGCATTTCAAGAAAAACAAATAAGTAAATATTTACATACATTTAAGTATTCATAGTTCATATATTATTATGGTTGTTAGTTAGAAGTCTCAGATTTTTCTATTTATGCTAGAACTTCTATAAAACATGGCTAAAAATATAGATTTTGAATTTCAATCCCTTTACCTGTAGTCATAGAGTGTACTACTTAGTTACCTACTCAGGTAAGCAAATCTCCTTGGTCAAATCAATAATGTTCAAACCTAATGAAAAAGAAAACTGGTTATTCCATGTAATTCTACATAATTATAAAAAAGAAAACTGTCACACTTACTCACAGTGCTAAAAATAGAAATGCTAAAGGATCCATCCCATCCTTTCTTTTGACCCAACACTGACAGCAAGTTGATGACACCTCTTGAGAAGGGAGCCCAGACAAGACCTAATTCACTATGTGTGAATGTGTCTAAATTTGCCATGAGACTAAATTTATTTTCAGCCAATACCAACGAATCAGAGACTTCTAAGTTACTATGTACAAAAATAATTCTCACACGTGAAGGGTAGCAGAATATGGCACCTCAAAATATGCCACTTTAACATAAGAATTATTTTGAGCTGAAAGTGATTAAAAACAAGCAGACACAGGAACAGCTCTCTGCCATCCCCTTTCTACC
This sequence comes from Avahi laniger, assembly GCA_963575035.1. Lineage (NCBI taxonomy): Eukaryota > Metazoa > Chordata > Mammalia > Primates > Indriidae > Avahi > Avahi laniger. Next base: position 55,588 of record CAUYSK010112819.1, on the reverse strand, counting down.
AGGAAGGGCAGGATAATTCTTAATCATCAATTGTCAGCAACAACTCTAGTCCTTATTAGCCCAGAGATGGCACCAAAAGAATCTACATAACAAACCAATCCAACAAAATAATAATAAAATGAAATTACCAATTATTGAACGTTGACAATCTAAGCATTTACTATATAGGATAAGTGTTTTTAAAGTTTTTAAGTGAATTATTTTCAGATATGCGATAAATATACTATACATACAGGAGTTAGAAGTAGGTAGAAGCTGAATACATACATGTCACAAAGGCTATTATATTTCAATATACATTTCTCTATCTTCTAATGCTATTGTAAACGCTGTTTTGTGGGGGGCAAAAAGTTTATAGTTATGAATAACAAGAAGAATAAGACAAATATTTTTATGATAGTAGTAGTTCTCAAACTTTTTAGTCTTAAAAGCCTGTTTACACTCTTACATATTATTGAAAACCCCAAAGAGCTTTTGCTTATGTGAGTTATACCTACAGATAATTACTTTATTAGAAATTAATCCTGAAAAATTTATAAAATATTTATTAATTCATATGATACGCAGTTTCCAAGATGGCCCAATGATCATTTGGTATTCATGTCTTTGTATTCATTCCCTTGAGTGTGGGCTGGACTTATTGACTTTTTTCAAAAAATAGAATACAGCAGAAACGATGAGATGTCACTTCTGAGATTAGATTACACAAAGGCTGTGGTGTTTGTTCTGCTTGCTCTTTCTCTCTCTCTAAATCCCTCCTTTCTCTCCGAGGGAAGCCAGCTGTCATACTGTGAGTTGCCCTATGGAGAGACCCACGCGGCCAACAGTGGTGAGGAACTGGGTCCTGTCAATAGCCACATAAGTGAGCTTAAAAGTAGATCCTCCCACAGTCAAGCCTTAAGATGACTGCAGCCCCGCTGACACTTGGTTATAGCTTTGTGAGAGACCCTGAGCCAGAAGTACCCAACTAAGCTGTGGATTCCTGACCCACAGAAACATTGAGATAATAAATACTGACTGCCTTAAACTACTAAATCTTGTGCTAATTTGTTACATAACAATATATAACTAATAAAATTTATTTAAAAATAATAACATTTTCTATAAAAAATAAATGTCTTTTTCAAAATGAAAAATGTAGTAAGCTGAATGGTATTGCTCTCATTTTTGCAAATCTCTTTAACATCTAATTTCATAGAAGATATCTGGTTTCTCATATCTGTTTCTGAATTTAATCTGTTACGGTACATTGCTCCAGGTGAAATACATGAAGAAAATCCTGCCTCACACTGATAAGTAGTTGTAAAAGAAAGAGTATCTTAATAGTTTTTCCAGATAACTGTGGATATTCTTTGATCCTATACCAGCATTCAATAGATTGTAGTTTCTTAAAGGTTAGCTGCAATGTAGATACCGTATCAATGAATTTTTTATAGTCTGTTACATTAAAATTTATAGATCTATCTTGCACTCTGAATGGCTCTTTTACTAATGCATGATTTTGTAACATCACGTATTGATGCTTTGGATGATATTGGTTCTCTGAATTATGCAGATTTTCTATTGACATGTTTTATTATATAACAACCCTCCCCCCAAAAAACTCAAAAAACTAAAAACAAATCTTAGTTAATATCACCACTGCTCTTATCAGAAAAGTCTTTAAGTTTTAGAAACATGTTATATTAATTATCTATTGTTGCATAGCAAATTACTCCAAATGCAGCAACTTAAAACAACAAACTTTTATTATCTTACGATTTCTTTGGGTCAGGAATCCAGAAGTGGTTTAGTTTGGTGGTTCTGGCTCAAAGTCTTTCAATAGGTTGCAGTCGAGCTTTGGCTCTACTGAGATGGTCCACTTCCAAGCTCACTCATGTGCCTCTTGGCAGGCTTCAGACCATCAGTTTCAAAATTCTCTCACATGATTGCTGGCAAGCCTCAGTTCCCTGTCACATGGGCCTCTCCATAGGCTGCTCGAGTGTCTTCAAGAGCCGGCTTCCCTCTTTGAGGGCCACCTTGCAACCTGGAAGATCGTCCCATAGTGAGTGATTCAAAAGAGAACAGACAAGAGAGCCCACTCAAGATTGGAGCGACTGTCATTTTATGACCTAATCTCAGTGTGACAGCTGATCACTTCGGCCATATTCTAGTCACAAGAGACAGTCAAGTCCACGATCACGGGGAAGGAAACTAACCGCCACCTGTTGGGGGGAGCTATAGCAAGGAATGTGTAGACATATCTACAAAACCGCTACAAGTTGTCAAGCTCATATTGCTGGATGCAAGTTTTCCCAAATTCTGTTTGTTTGCTTTAAAGCTCACATTTATCATTGGCAATATACATTGTTGATTGTTTTCCTTGAAATGACAAGACTCATTTCTTCTGCATTTGAGAAAATATCTGCCAAATACTACTGTGTATAATTATAGTTTTTCTGTCATTCATTCAAGTAAAAAAGACATTTCATGAGAAAAGCAGCTCACAGCTCAAACAATTACACAAGTGCTTTTTCTTGAGGCAATCGTGAATTTCAGTATGCAGCAGAAGTGCCTATGCGTACTTCGTGTTTAATTATATGGGATGTTAAAATGATGTGTACTCAAGGGTCAATATTTATATAGGTACTTAAGCTTCTTAAGTAAAACTGACTTGTTTTGGTTCAGGCTAGATTGCTTAAGAATTTAGATAGGGAAAATCATCGTGGGAAGGAACGAATCAGGAAACACTTGCTTCGTGGAAAAAGGTGTCCATTGAGATTCGCTGGGAATTACATTTAGATTGGCAGAGAGGAGGAATGGTGGAAGAGGAAAATAAGCAAAGACAGTTAGGCTGGAATGAAATGAGCATGTTATGTTTGAGAATAAAGCGAGGAAAGGCTGAGCTGAGAGCAAACTGTGGACTGGACTCGATGCGGGTACCTGTGAAGGGAACCGGCCTGAGGGCCTCAGGACAGACTCCGCCTGGAGGGGCAGTGTGTGCGGTGGGCTGGGGGTGGGGGTGAAGATGGGGGTTAAGGGGAGTACCACTAGAAGTCCAGGGGTTAGAGTGTTATCTAGCCAGAAATTTGGTAGGAGGGCCCAGCAGGGTTCCATTAGACAAAGAGTCACCTTTGGCTATTTGCCTCTCCTGAGGGTACCAATGCAGTCATAACTATACAGTTAAATAAGAGCTTTCTCCATCTTACCTTTTCTCCTTCTTTCTTGTGGCTTTGAAAGGCCAAAAGTGGTGGCATCCTAGTAGCTCGCCGTGGTTATCGTCTAGTGGTTAGCACTGAGTTGTGAAAAGGCCAAAAGCAGCAACTGAAGAGGGAGGAGGAGAACTGAGAAGAGGAAAAGCAGCCGACCAAAGCCCCCTACCTCCTCCATGTACACTTCCAAGCCTGGAGCAAAACTCAGTTCAGAAAGGGAAGCAGGTTTAAACAGAATGAGATTAGAGTTTGATTTATTACACCAACCTGGGCTCTAATCACTTAAAAAGGATCGTTCATTATTACCTGAGAGCAATGACAAAACTATAAAACCAACCTGAGAGGTCAGGAGGGTGGGAGTGGAGCACTGTGAGCTGGAACAAATTCACGAAGCCTGTTTGAATGTCAGTGGGAGAAAAGAGATGGCTGCTTTCAGCACGCACCCTACTCAGCTCAGCTCCTTTAACAAGGTGCTCACATTAACTACTGTTCGTTGAGCATCTGTTTTTGTCAGGCTGAGCTTCCAGTAGGTATGTTTCAATGAATGAACAAGATGTAGTTATATTGAGAATGGTGTTTTGTGACAATTGGAACCAGGCTAACCTGAGTTCACATCCTAGCTCTGCTACTTAAAAAATGTGACACATTGTTAACCTCTCGGAACCTCAGTTTCCTCACCTATAAAATGGGGATAAATGATGCCTTCATGGGGTTGTTATAAAGAGTAAATGAGATAATATATGTACAGTAACACAGTGCTTGGCATACAGTGAGTACTCGATAAATAGTATCAAGGATTAGGATCATCATGATCTTAGTTAGGGTAGTAATCTGAAAAAAATAGTGCTTTAGAAAAATTAACCAGATATTAGCATGCAAGATAGTCTGAAGGTGAATCAAGAGTAAAAGTAAGGAGAAAAATTAGAAACATCTGGTAACAAAATGTGGCTAAAGTGGTGGCCATGGGATATTTGAGAGGAAAATGAGCAGAAGAGGGAATTGCTAGATATATATGGTAAATAAAGGAGAAGAACAACTCAAAGGTAGCTTAAATTTTTAAAACTTGTTGCATGGGAGAATAAAAGAAATAGAATAAATAGAAAAATTGCCAGAGTGAGCAAGTTGGGTAGGTGAGAGTAGAGGGAAGAAATGATAGTTTTGTTTTGCTATATTTTGAATTTAGGTGACTGTGAAACTTTCAAGTGCAAATACAGATATTTGGAAAGTCATTTATTTATTTATTTATTCATTCATTCATTTAGTCATTCATCTAATGTTTCTGGAGAGCTTACTTGGTGTCAGACACCATGCTAGGCTCTAGTGAGAATAATCCAGTAGAGTTAAAGTTTGAATGGGACATCTGGGCCAGACCGAAAGATCTGGGGCCTTCAACCTAGATCTGGTCCCTGAAACCGTGAATATTAATCAGTTTTTTAAGAAGAGGGTCAAGAAGAGAAAATTTCTGGGAATGTTAACAGTTAGGAAGCCACAAGAAATGGTCAACGGGGTAAGAACTAAATCAGGATCTCGTGTTATAATTATTTTTATATTAAATCCTAACCGCCTGTAGTTTATAAATATTTACTTAGGACAATAAAGCAGTTTTGTTGTAGCTATCTATATTTTTTAAACTTTTCATTTTAGAATAATTATAGATACACAGAAGTTGTAAAAATAGTAGAGGGGTCCCATCCCTTCACCCACTCTACCCCAATAATTATATCTTTTATAATTATAGTACAATACCAAAATTAGGAATTTGGCAATGGTATAATCCACTGACTTTATTCAGATTTCACCATTTTCTATGCACTCATTTGTGTATGTGAGTGTATGTGGTTCTAGGCCATGTTATCACTTATAGAGATTCATAAAACCTTTTTGCCTTATTTGTTAAAATATTTTCTTTTTCCTCACTCTACTTCATTATATCATGTGAAGAATCCACATCCCAGGGGTTTTTAAAAATAATTTTGCAGTTTACTGATATTCCCTAATGTTCGAATAGCCAAATATAGCAAAAGCCAAAGATGCTTAAAATATTTAATACACAAGGAACTTGTATATGTTTTATACTTTTGAATGTATTGGGCCAGATTCTTCTGAGACCTTTAGCCAGTCACTCACCGTTCCCAAAGTTCTTTATCAGTAAAATGTGAGTTATTGTTTCTAAAGTCCTTTATAATCCTGAAATCCTACAATTCTAGAATTCTAATTTCTAGGTCACTTGGTCTCTTGATGTAAAGCAGGAACTTGTGACAACTACATTAATTCTTTTGAGTCAAGGTCTGTCTCTTACCTTATCAGCGGGGCACAGTCAGTCACACTATCATACTGTAAATAACATCCTGCTAGCTTAACATAGGATTTAACATAGCTTCCATAGGTGGCTGCTTCCTCAAAAGGGCTTGCATACCTTAGGTAATGGAAGAATATACTAATTAATATTCTAACAAAAATAACTTCTATTTTTTGAATAAAAATATTTTTATCCCATTACTTTTAAGAACATTTTAGCTAAAATATCATGAATTATTTCTCTTCTGGCAGCATACAGAATATTAGCATTGAGCTTCATCTTTACTCAAGTAAATAAAAGTTTGTGATAATCTGATCTGGGCTAGATAATGAGGAAGTGGCCTCTGTTTAAGAAGAACATAATATTAGGCCAGTTGCCAAGAAAATTATTAATAAACTGGATGTCGCCCCAAAAAAGTCTGTAGTTAATTTCATGAAAATAGTAAAAACTCGTGTGCTTGGACAAACTGTTAGAAGATCCCGGTAAGTTAGATCAGTGTCAGAGTAAATATTTGCAGGCTGAGAAAACACCCCCTGTGAAAGTTGCCATGAGATGTAGACTTTGTATAATAGTTACATTAGAGAGCTTGACAGACTCATATGTTTTGCGTTTTGATGGCAATACACAGTTATAACAAAACGAGATTTCTAATTCAGTAATGTTTTAGGGGAAAAAAACAGCAACAACAGCAGTGGACTAAAGCACTTCATGATGTTACTTTTACTAAACTAAAGTTAATGGAGTATATTTAAATCCTTAAAGAATTGTTCAGTAGCGTGTTCCATTTTAAACTGTACTAGTAAGTCCATTTCATGACACCAAGATTCTCTCAAGAGGAAACTTAAGAACACATAGTACTTGCTTTTAGTCAACAAAGTTGGTAGGGAAAAAAAAAAAAAACAAAACCTTTCTAAGAGGTATAAAACCTGAAAAAAACCTATGTGTTCTAAAAAAAATAATTATGGAAAAATCAAAACAGATATGTCTATATCTATATTTAAATCTATATTTCATGTTATCATCAAATTTTTGGTAGAGAAACTCAGCCAACTCTGGGCTCTAGAGACAGTTTTTCTCATATTTAAGAATAAGCGTCCAATTTAGAAATACACATAGAAGGATAGAATGCCACATAGAGACCATTTGCTGAGCACTCCCAGGCACTAACCCTGGGAGGGAGGCCTGAGTATCCCCAATTTACAGACATTCAAAGGCATTAAGTGACTTTCCCCTATCACCCAGCTGCTGAGGGGCAGAAATGAGATAGGAACCAAGTTTTTCTCACTCAAGAATTTTTACTGTTCTTGGACATGTTCTATTTAAAAAAAAAAAAAACAACTTTTTTTTTTTAGAGACAGGGTCTCACTGTGTTGCCCAGGCTGGTCTCAAACTCCTGGCCTCAAGAGATCCTCCCACCTCAGCCTCCTGAGTAGCTGGGATTATAGGTGCAAGCCACTGCACCTGGCTCCCATATCTATTTAAATAGAGCAGAACCTCTACTGAGGAACATTCAGCACTTTGTTCCTATATATTGCATTTCCTTTATTTCTTTAAAATTTATTATAAAGTACCATTTGTATTAAATCTGATGCTTTTTCATATGGTTAAATCAAACCATATGTTTGGATATTATTTTCTGTTATTTTGATAAAGGAAAGTTTAAATTAAGTATAAATAGGGGAAAACATCATTTGTAACATATTTAATAAAGAGCTAAAATACTGACTTCATATGGAATTCATAAATACATAAAGATGCCAAATGGGAAAAAATGGCAAAGAATATATACAGGCAATCACAGAGGATTTCTCTATTAATTTAACAGATATATTTGAATGTATACCATGTACCTGGCACTGTGCTATGTGTTACGGATAGAATGGAAAAGTATTTATTGACTTCATGTCATATTGTTTAAAAAATTGTTTATTTAGTATAAGTCCATTTTTCAAAAATATATATATGCATATATACATAAAAATATCTGAAAGGATATATATCAAGTGGTTACCAATGTGTGGTTGGGTTTGTTTATTTAAAACTTATAAAATAATGAACATACATTTCTTTTGTAATAAAGTTTTATAAAAAATTATAAAAAATTAAAAACCTATAGACATATAACTATTCTATTATTTTACCTTTTATAAAAGTATTTTTGGTCATAAAAATACACTTTTCTTATCCAATGGAAGACGGATTCCAATAGAAATGAATTTCTTTCTTCCTTTTACACCACTACAATCCCACTTCCTGTATCCTATACCCAAGATAAAACAGACACATAAACACTGACAGACAGACATGCATATAGAGACACAAATACATGGACACAAGACAGTCTCCCATATAGTAGACACACATGCACACACACACACACACACACACACACCACAGAAACACTCACAAAGACATGCAGAGTCTCATTTTGGTGTAAGTAAAACAATTTGTCAGAGATCTGATGGTTTTCATTTTGGAAATAACTTTCACTATTCTCTAAATTTTTCTAGTTTCTTAAAATTTGCAACCCTTGAATGCAATATTTTTCATGCTTGTGTATTATCAAATGTATACATTTTTTAGTGGAAAGAGAGCTCTCTGTCTGAGCTCTCTGTTGGTTTTTGTTTTTGTGCCTAAATCATCTGTTCTATGTATTATCTCTGGGCGTTAGTCTGCCTTGAGACATGTGACAGACACATGACTGTAGCAGCCGCTAGTCCAAGGAGATGACAAATAGTTTTCTGGAATCAAAACAGATTAACATGGAATAGTTGATAGGAGGTAGTAATTTATTCCACTTAATTTTTAAAATTATTTTATTTAGACTCATGTATAGAATGTTACATGTTGTTAATCTATGAGAAACAGTTGTAAATAAAATATGATTATACATTAATTAATTAATAAAATAAAGTATCCATTAGAGAGATAAAATCAGCCCCCATAATATGTTCCATATAAACATATTGTTTTAGTCTGTTTGTGCTGCTATAACAAAACACCTGAGAAACTGGGTAATTTATAAAGAACAGAAATTTATTTTTCAGAGTTCTAGAGACTGGGAAATCCAAGATCAAAGCATTGGCATTTGGGGTCTGGTAAGGGCTGGTTTCCACTTCGAAGATGGTGCCTGTTGCTGCATGCTCTGGAACAGAGGAATGCTGTGACCTCACATGCTGGACGGGATGGAGGCTCAAGAGGGCATGCCCTTTAGCCTCTAGCCTTTTATAAGTGTGATAATCACATACATGAGGGTGGCGTCCCTATGACTTAATCACCACTCAAAGGCCACACCTCTTACTGTTACATGAAACTTGAAATTCAAGCTTCAACATGAATTTTGAAGGAGACATCATAATTTAAACCATAGCTTAAATATAACTTAAATATTTCATTCATGAAATTCAATAATTCCATGTTAGTAGCATGCCAATGATCATTTAAAAAAAAACATATTAATGATTTAATCACAATAAAAAGTTCTCTGGTTCTCAAATTTTTCAGTTTTATAACTACATACAGAGCTAAGTAATTAACTTTTTCTTTAAAAGTCCAACAAAGGTCAGCTGGTAATAATGTGTATGAAATACATTTCCCTAATATTACTTTACAGAAGGAAAATGACTTGAGTATTTGTGGAAGGCCTGCTTTAAACCCAACTCTATATATTTACTTGAATGATTATATACTAGATTGAATTTTACTGTAATCTAATAGTTACCCAATTTTTTACTTTAGTGTAAGAAGCCTTTTCATTTTAAATGATTTTTTATAGCTAATAACCATCAAGAAACACACAAACATTAATTGGCATCTCAAACAACAAAAGAGTTGGTCAAAACCTGTTTCAAGTGTATTGTATTCCCTGTGTTTCTCCATGGTTTCTATTCAAACATAAATAGTTTAGGGTTTCTGTTATTCAGGAACCTTCTCAGATTTTCTTCTTTGATATTCCAAATGGATTCATCTATCTCCTTACTTTTTTATTTCTGTAAGGAAAGTAAGGGAGTCAGGGAGGGAAAAAGAGAGGAAAGACAAACGTTACCTATAATGTTTGCAGTTCAGTGATTTCTGAAACACATTCATGAACCTCAGCCCCAGCAAAAACAAAATTCATGCTCCAGACCTTCATTTAGATTAATTCTTTGGTGGTCAGTCTGGTTCCATTAGGCTGTGAAGTCTTCCTGAATAAAGAGGGGGTTCCATTACTTCCTAGAAGGCATGACTGATAATTTCAGGTACATCTCCAGGTAAATTTTCTGCTTTACATTAGAAAGGTAAATTAAATTGTTTCTCTCCTTGGTCATCCCTTTTATCATTTAAATAAATTCTTTTTTTTTAATAACTCAGTTTATTTACCAAAGATTACTAAATTCATGTAAAGTAGAAAAGCATTTGGGTTTGTTTGATTTACAAGTGCTTCCCTATTTATAAGCCAGTCGGGTACCATGTAGACACAACATAATACACGTACATACACAAAATATATCTAAGCATACAGTCACACACACATACACACACACACACACACACACACACACACACACACACACAAAACTCCAATAGCTTTTACCTCAGAACTCTAGCCATGAGATAGTAATACAAACTCACCAGTTTACAAAAACGACTGGATCCAAATTACTTCTGACAAAACTGGAACTTGTTCACACGGCTAAACTTCAGTTGCCCTGATATGTAATCTAATAATACCCGTGCACCAAAGTTTTGGGTAAAGCAGTTTCCATGGTCTCTCTTATCTTTTTTTTTAGTTTCAAATGAATATTCAATGTTCACATTTTAGCTACAACCGGCTGCAAGATTTCCAAGTAGCCTTGAATTAGTAACAAATACCATAACACTGAATTTATTTCAAGATGAGTAGAAAAAGTTAGCAGGTTCAGAGTAGGCAGAAAAGAAAATAGAGAAACAGGAGACTTAAGAGACTTGACACTTTAACTTTATAGTGGCAGGTCAACCATGTGGGCTTTGAGTTTTCCTTGATGTAATTTGCCCTTCAGTTAAACATGTCAAGAATTGGCCATAACCAGCCGGAGTCCTAGAAAACCTGGCATGCCTTCAAACTTTTCCATTTATACACATACTTGCAAGTAGAGGTGCCATAAGCCAATGGGGATGTCCAAAGAGGGTCATTCTCATTTTCAGAGGACTTGTTTCCCATTTTTCTTTAAAAGAAGCCATTGAACGTATTCCAGGGTTTAGTGTAGCAGATCGGAGTGTGCTGACCATGGGCAGTACTCCACAGTGTTTCACCACTGAGTCCCTCCCGCCATTTCATGTGTCTCAGTTTCTCTCTTTGGGGGTCTACTACCTCCAAGAGATCTCACAATGCTGAGTGATCAGCTCATTTCCTGGATGAGCCTTCTTTAAATTTGTTGAGAGGTTCCCTGTGGGGCCACTTTGTGTCTCAGGGAGTCACTCCAGACATTCCAGTTTAGGCCTCTGGTCACCCAGGGGTGCCTTTTGGCTGGGAGGAGTAAAATGCCCTTTCTCTCCAGAGCAGAGGAACTCTGTCTCTCATCTATCTGTGAAAAGGACAGTTTGGTTTCTTCTTTTGCAAATGCACAGAAAAGCCAATTGAAATTAATTTGGGGAGGAAGTGGCAATGGAGAAGACCCTTCAGAATGTACCTCCAAATCAAAATTAGGATCCCAAACAACAACTTCCTAGGAAAAGAACAGACGGTTCAGAATAAACCAGGACTGTCAACAAAGATCATGAAGTCTGGGGCTTGGGAGAACTTACCAGTTCCACCCAAGGAGAAGCTTGGAGTCTGGGGGCCCAAGGGCAGCCCATGCTGGTACCTCACACTGAGTTTGGGCAACTCCTTCAGGAGGTCCTGAGTCTTCTCTGAGCCCCATGTTGGGTGCCATCTTATTAAAGGAAAAAAAAAAAACCAAACTCTGTAAAATAATTTAAAGTGGTTTATTCTGAGCCAAATGCATGTGACCAGCCCAGAGCACATGGTCTCAAGAAGATCTTGTCCCTTAAACAAATTCTTAACTTCTAATATTTCTTTCGGTAAATGGAAAAGAGGACAATTTCTCCTCTTCTCAGTCTTCTCCAAACACATATTCTGAGTACATCATCCAAACTTTCAACAGTATTTATTTTGTTTTATACAAATATATATATATACACATAAACTTTTGTATTTAAAATATATCTTTATCAATTTTTTGTTTCATATTTCTGCCTTATAGTTAAAGAGACAATAAGATCCCCACTAGCAGGAATAAGTCTTAGCAAGTTATATATGTAATATAACAGGGCAATGTAGAGTTTGATCTTACCATTTTGACTCTATTGTTTGATCCTGAGAGTATTTTGATACAAAAGCATTTTTTAATAAAAAATATTTAACATTAGAAACAAACTAACATTAATAAATCTTAGAATTCCATAGTCAGCTAAATTATCATTCAAAAATAAAAGTGAAACGAAGTTTTTTCCGATAAAAATCAGAAGAATTTACCGGTAAAAAGCCCCAGCTGTCAAAGAACTATTAAAATAGAAATTTTAGAAAGAAGGAAATCCCAAAGGAAGGATGGACGTGAGAAGGGATGATTAAAAAAAAAAAGTCCAAAAAAAAAAAAAAGTCCGAACAAATATTGACCTTTAAAAAAATAACAATAAGGACTACATTTTATAGTTAAAAAAATAAATCTAAAATACTGGGCAACAATTACATTTAAACTGGGATGGGGTGGAGATATTTGCACATTAAATTTATATACTGACTGATAAATAATTGAGATTCACATGATGTAAATTGTTCTGTTCAAGAACATGTGTGCCAGATTACACTCACCAAAGATGCTGTAACAATATTTCTCATCCCACAACGTGGCCTTGGCACTTCTCCCATCAAGAAATGGGGTCTAGGTCCTCTTCCCTTCAATCTGAGCAGTCTTGTCTCTCACTTGTAACCAGCTGAATGCAGCTGAAGGGGCCTGTATCAATTCTAGGACTAGGTTATAGAAAGTGATGTAATCCTCTCCTTGTTCACCAGGACACTGGCTCCTGCACCCCTGAGCCACCATGTAAGATGTCCAACTACCCTGAGGCTGCTATGCTGTGAGGAAGTCACAAGGGGAGGGTATGTGTAGGTCATCTGCTTGTCAGCTCCAGCTGAAGTCCCAGCCAACAGCAACATCAACTGCCAGACGTGACAGTGAAGATGCCTCCAGATGATTCCAGAGTTGTCCGGCCCTGTGAAGCTGTTGAATCACCACAGCAAACCATTGGAGTTTTCCCACCCAAGGCCCCAGGCAGAGATAAACCATTTCTACTGTGTTCCATTTGAACCTCTGACCCACAGAACTTGTGAGTATAATAAAATAGCTGCTTTAAGCCACTAAGTTTTAGGATGATTTTATTTGTTATCGTAGTAACAGTAACCAGAGCATACAGGGAATGCCTTTTCCCTGTTCAGTTCTTTTATTGCTTTTCTTATTAATGTTTAAAGTTTTCGTCATACGGATCTCATACATTTCTTGTTAACTGTTTTCCAAGAGAGTTTATCCTTTTTCTTGCTACTGTAAATTGAATATTTTCTTCTATTTTCTAAGTAGGTGTTTATATATATGAATTAATTACATGCATTCATTTGTTCCCAGCCAACAACATGACTCTATTTACATCAAATTCAAAAGCAAGCAACTATGTTGTCTAGGATTGCATACTTGGGAAGTGTATTGGCATACTCAAGCTGGGTAACTGAGGATTGTTCATTAAAAGTACAGGCAGGGTTTAGGAATACTACATGTCCTAAGAAAAGTGCCTATCCTAAGGCCCATAATAGCCAGCGCCATAACCAGCCCTAGGCCTGACAGGGTAAGGGTGGGAGTTGTGTGAAGAGGTAACTCTCACAGAAACTGTGGCCTTTGGTTGCTGTGATGGTTAATTTTATGTGTCAACTTGGCTGGGTCATGGTGTGGTGCCCATATATTTGGTAAAATGATAATCTAGCTGTTTTCTGTGAAGGTATTGCTTTGATAAGATTAACATTTAAATCAGTGGACTTTGAATAAGCAGATTACCCTCCATGCTGTAGGTGGTCCTCATCCAATCAGTTGAAGGCCTTAATAGAATAAAGACTGACCGCCCCCCAACCGAGAAGGAATTCTGCCAGCAGACTACCTCTGGATTTAAACTACAACCCTTCCCTAGGTCTCCAGCCTGCCAGCCTACCCTGCAAATTTTGGATTTATTGAGTCTTCGCAATCATGTGAGCCAATTCCTTAAAATAAATCTCTATCTATATACATATCCTGTCAGTTCTGTTTCTCTGGAGAATACCGACTAATACAGATGGAAACAAAGCAAGCCCAGCTAGCTTTTGGAGACTCTGCATGGAAGAAGCCAAAGGAGTGAAATATCCTTACTTATTCTGCTCCCTCGGGGCTCCCCACTGACTAAGCCCCACGGAAACCCAGAGGCCAAAGGAGCCTGTTGACATAGTCCTACAGGCTAGCTTCCCAGCACACAGAGGGATGGAGAGGAGAGAAGAGTGGGCCTAGAGGGACAAAGAAAGAATTAAACCCACACACACACAAAAAAAGGGGGGAAATTACCATTATAAAATTCAGGATGGTGATTACCTCTAGAAGGGTGAGAGGTCAATTCAGAACCGACATATGGGATGGGGTTATTTCCTTGATCTGAATGAAGGTTAAATGGATATTTGTTTTATAATTATTCATTAAACTATACATTTATGTTTAATGCCTTTGATATGTTTTGTAATTTAAAAGTTTAAAGAAGAAAATAATGTTGGACCATTAAGAACTTGTGTATTATTTGAATTCTAAAAGTCATAATAATTTTGAGCAAATTTGTAGCATTTAAAACAAGTCTGTTTAAAACACCAGAAAATATGTTATATTTGCCAGGACCAGTATACAAGTCCTGGCAAGTGAAAGAAATAACTCTGAACTAAAAGAGTTATTTTTTAAAAATGTTGCTTCTAGCCAGATTAAGGAAGAGAGAATGATAACTAGAGGCTTGGATGTCTTTAAATGCTAACAGGAAAGGGCAGTAGAGAGGTAAAAGTTGAAGACACACGAGAAGAAAGGAGAAATAAATAGATGCATCCCTCCGGAGTCCAAAGGAGAAGCACACACAGCACCACAGAGGCATTAGACTTAGATGAGAGAGGCTTTCTTACTGCATGGTGACTGGAGGAAAAAGAAAAGGATGGATGCGGCTGCATGTAAATTTGTTGGCTTAGTCGTGGGGAGCCGAGGGAAGTTCCCCCAGCTGCCGTTTCCTTTTTCTCTGTGACACAAAGCATGAGACTGAGGGAAGCAATAACAAAGTTAGAGACAGAGGAAAGGGAGAAGGCTTGAAGCACTTTGGAGAACAAGAATATTAACTAGGTTTACTAGCAAGTACCGAACACCCAATTGAAGTTGGAGACCATGAATTTATAGTGCCATCGATCTGCCCAATTTTGTGACTTTCTACAGTAATATTTCACCATCCAAATGTGGTTATAAAAAAAATTAGACACCTGGGTTCATCCAGGGCTGGGGTTTGGAACAGAAAAACAGTAGAATAAAAGATATGAGGATAGGGACAAGAGATGCACCATGAAATCTCAGCTGGCCAGGGAAGGAAGCGAAGACGACTAGCAGAGAGGGAGGGAGGAGGAGGACCAAGAGTTGGGAGGCCTCTGGGAGCAGGAGCAGGGAGCAACTGGGTGATGGGAACAGGTTGCTTGCCTAGGCTGTCAGATATTTGAACACATTCTTTTAGATGTGGAGCAGCTATAGGTGGAAACAATATCCAGGATCTGGCTGTGGGTAAGGAGGGGTGAAGTGGAATGGAGGTGAATGTCACCAAGACGAAGAGGCTGAGATGCTGAAACAGAGTTCATGTGGATATTGAGATCCTGGAGGACCATAGACGTATTCAGGGTTGCAAGGACCAGACCTGGATATTGAGCATTTAGTGAACAATGTGTGTGTTGTGGGGGAGGGGAGGTGAGGTGGTTAACTGAGACATTGCTAAATGACAGCAACAGGAGAGAGAGGGGAGGGTAGGACATGTCTCCCTTGGATCTCAGAAGAACAAAAGTGCTTCAGGAGAAGCTAGTAATGATCTGGCTCTCCCCTCCACCCCAGCTGGAATTCCAGAAGGTAAACTAGAAAGATTTGGCAGAAAGCAAAGCATGGGTAAACCTAGATGGCCAGGATATGTTACAGTTGGGCCTGAATAAAGATATCAAGGACTCGGGCATGTTAGGTTAAACTGGTTATAAAGTTTTCAAGAAGATTTGCCCTAGAAATGCCCTGATATTGGGTAGTGTTGGTGGTATTAGTATTAGTATTAGTATTAGTATTAGTATTAGTATTTGGTAGTGTTGGTGGTCTAGACACAGATTGGCTCTGGAAGACTCCAAGTTTGTAAGTCATTACTTGATATGAGAATCTAATAATAAAAAACATATATGCATTTGCATAGCTGTTCAGAAAGGTACAAGATTCCTTCGAAGAACCATATTCAGAGGGTGGTTTTGTGAATGTGGTTATTGGATGATTGGTCTTCATGGCTAATGCCACTTGCAGATAGATTACCAGTCTCCTAAATGGCTAATTCTGCCAATTAGAAGAGAAAATTTTAGAAAATGGATCAAGGCATAAATTGGCTTGATGCAGTTTGCTCT
This sequence comes from Avahi laniger, assembly GCA_963575035.1. Lineage (NCBI taxonomy): Eukaryota > Metazoa > Chordata > Mammalia > Primates > Indriidae > Avahi > Avahi laniger. Next base: position 39,411 of record CAUYSK010112819.1, on the reverse strand, counting down.
GAAAAATATTGTCTATGACAATTTGATGTTGGCAAAATTCTAATAAAAGTGTTTATATATGCAAAACATCCTTGGGGTCAAAATGACCTGTACGCTAGGTGCTTAACAGATATTTGTTGAACTGAAAAGATAATAATGGGCTTCTCATGTAGACTTTCCTACAGGGGAAAATGTTGGCCACAAATCATCAGTTTCTAGCCTCTTTGGGTAGTTGCTCTTTTCATTAGAAATGAGAAAATTAGTATTCCAGTTTACACATTGGCCTCTTGTACAGTGGGTTAGCACAAGCCTACTCTTTTGAGTGCATGAGTGCAATTAACTCTGGGCACCCAGACAAAGTTTCTGGGCTTGCAAAACTAAAGAATAAGCCTTGGAAAATGTGACTTAAACAGGCAATGTCATCCCGAGGCCAGCCCGAGCAGCACAGCTGGCCTCTCCCTATGACATTTCTAGCTTGATTGTTTGGAACAGTGACTCTGTTTAGATCAATTTGACTTCCTGCAATAAACATCTTTGAGACCAGGATGGGAATCATTAGCAACACATTGTTGTAATCACAGTTAATGCAAGGGGACTGAGTGATTTATTAGATCATAGTGAGTTAATAAAATACACTGGCTGAAAATGTCTCCTAATTCTAAAGTCTAGCATGGAGAGTTACTAATTGTGTACAATTTGTGGCTGTTCATGGCTGGCAGCCTAGTAGCAGACTGTTCCATTTCAAGGCTACCGCTAGTGAGTACTAAAATGCTTCTCCTAAACCAAACAAAGCAAACTCTGCTCTTTTGCCTGTTTTGTTTTGTTTATATTACATTATACTTCATTGCTTCTTGTGTTACACCAGAGCCGCACATTTTTGAGTGTCTCATTCTTTGTATTCACAGATAGATTCACAAATTTTCCCACAATTCTGAAGAGTTAGACATAATGACCAGTAAAAACAAATTTTTTCCAATATGAAAAACATTCCAATAATAATTACAGATCATTCTTTTGTTTCTGTTCACCCACAAAAAGATAGTTTTGTACTAACTAGTTCAACAAAATATAATTTCTTGCCAGATTTCAGTAGAAAAAAAGAGTTTTCTAACTTCTTGAAATTTAATAAGTTCTACGTATGGTTTGCCAATTTCCATAGTAGTAAACCAAGGTATATGAAAGAAAAGTCACAGTATAAACATGGCACATCCTTTCATTTTACCTGGTAGTAATTTAATCCTTATTTTTATATTAATGTTAAATCAATGAGGATATACTATGACTTAAAAGGCAATGCTGGAGAAGACTTTGAAGAGATCTGGGCTCGCAGTGCCCCATTTATGCTACAACCTGGGTGGGTGTTTAGGGATGGAAATGTCGGAGGGTTTGTTCAGAAACTTCTCTATTTGGGTATATTTCTGTGGAAAGGTCTTAAAAACTCTGCTTGCCACTGGGATTAGCCCAGAAGCACCTTTGCTTTGCCGTTCCTAGTTACCACTTCACTGAGAAGGATCTAAATGTCTTTTAACATAGATGGAGATTGCCCTTGTCCTACCCTGGCCCTAAAACTGAAAGAAGCTTGTATCACTGGAACATCTTGAAGAAGAACACTGAAAAATCACCTTCATTAGTAGACACAGTATTGGCCTTGGAGCTATGACAGCTACTGATTGGGAAGGGCCTTTGGATCTGGCTATACTGGGGCAAGAAACTCGTAGGACAGCTGGAGAAATGATAATGATTACACAAGCCCAAATATGCTCATTTGAAAGTAAAAGAAGAGAGCATATTAATCAAAGATAATACTGAAGTCCCAGCTTAAGATTTTAAAAATTTAATGGAGCTCTGAAGATGAACACGAAGATCAATGTCAGTAAGAATGTGTCCAAGGGAATCTCAGGAGAAGGTGACAAGCAGAAAAAAAATGAAATGAAAAAAGTGTCCTTAAGATAAGCTGAAAATTTTACATGCCTCAGCTATGTGATCTGTTCGAATGACAAAAGGACTATTCACCAAGGATACAAGCCACCAAGTTCATATATAATGGCATCAGCAGGGCTTTCTTTTAAAAGAAAAAGTTTCCAAGAAAACTTCAACTTTTGTTCACCATAAAACAGAGTTTTTAACTGCAGATGGGATTGTAGACTCAGAAGTGAAAAGTAAAAAACAAGTCAAGAAAAATAAGGATCAAAAATATTGCATGAGGGCAAAAGAGGTCAGGTGAAGTGGCTTGTGATAGTCTTTGGAGGAAAAAGGAGAATGTTTCAAAGCATGCTTGTGACGCGTCCCCATGGGGATAACATCTACTGGATGGCCGTAGTAGAGATGCACGTACCCCAACACAGCAAGCAAAAGAACTACAGAGATGGAGAATACTTAAGAGGAACTTACCACTCTAAATGGCACTATTTCAGTACAATTAAAACAAGAGCCAGACTATAGTAATATTGAAAAAAAATTTTTTTTAAATGTATTAGAGTTCTTCAAAAAGACAATATATTAGCAAAGTATTATACCATTTAAATCTAACATTCTATATTTCTGTATGGCTACAAATGGAAAAGCTTCACAAAAAAATATTATGTGTGAATGTCATACAATCAATGGTGCTTGATAAGCATACTCATTTTTATTTATATACATTCCTGGGAGTGATATTTTCCAATTCAAGCTAATCTTACAGCTTTTCAAAGGCTAAGTAACCGAGCAGGCATATTAAAGGCCAAACAACCAGATTTCTTTGAAGTTCAAGCCTTAGGAAAATGCTGGTAGGAACAGGCAGTCCTGATTCAAAGGAACATATGTTCTGGTATTTTTAAGTAACATTTTAATTGTAAAACAGAACAGTTATTTGGAAAACACCACCGGGCACAATGATAGAGGTGGGTGGATAACAAGACGTTCAAACAAACAAACAAACAAACCTGTTAGATCTTTTCTGAAAGAGCTTCTGATTCTCACTTTGGCTTCTCCAAATACAGTTGACGATACTGTAGTCTGCCAATTTGGAAGAAATCCTCAATTTAGAAGAAAAAAAAATAAAACTATAGGCTGCTTCTCACGTAATAAAATGAGTAAAGTCAACTTTCCAACTTTCCTTATGACTGCTGAACCGTTACAAACCCCGGTAAATGACTTTGCTTAGGTTATTCTCCATCAAGTACATGCAAGCTCTTGTTAAAAAAAAAAAACCAAAAAAACGCTAATCTTGGATTTTATGATTTTTGTGTAAATTTGCAAACTTTATCTCTCATTAGGTTCGTTAAAACCATACAAATACATTATTCTCTAAGCTGATTTCGGCAAGTAGGCCAGCAGTTTATCTGTATTGCCTTCCCCTGTCTCCTCTTTACTTCCGATCTCACAGCCTCCCTCTCCCCATAGCCTCTCCAACGTTCTGCTTCGAGAAGCACAACCCAGTGCCCTGTTCTGCTTCTGGAAACACCAGCCTCACTGCGGTATCCTCCTAAGCTTGCCTTCCAGAACATTGCCCAAGGCACCAGCCAGTAGTCTCCAAACTCCTTTGACTGAGTACCCCAGCAGAAAAAATTTTGAGCACACCTCTAAGAGCTTTATAACTTTCATGCATGTATTACTATGTTAATATATTATGAATACAATAAAACATACTGAAATAGAACATTTTCAATAGATGAGATAAAGATCAAATAAATCACATTTTTTGTTTTTTGTTTTCAATACAGAGTCTCACTCTGTCACCCAGGCTAGAGTGCAGTGGCATCATCATAGCTCACTGCAACCTCAAACTCCTGGGCTCAAGGGATCCTCCAGCCTCAGCTTCCCTAAGTAGCTGGGACTACAGATGCACGCCACCACACCTAGCTAATTTTTCCATTCACATTTTAAATAATTTCAAAATCTATTAATAATATAAAAAAATTTTCTTTAAAATATTATTACTAATAAAGTTTTTTAGGTGGAAAAGTAATTGAAAATACCTCATTATTTTCTTATGTCTTGTTTTATACTTCATGATTCAGCAATGCAGATGTCTAGTTTTATGTTCAGTTTATTTAAAGTCTCTCTGAAAAGAGCTCACAAAGATATGTGAAGTTTAACAGGAGAAATGATTTCATTAGCCGGGTTACTAAATCATGATTCCTGTTTTTCAATCCCATCACCCATTATGCAAAGGTTTGAAATCTGATGAATACATTTCCATCTTGTCTAATTATTCATCTGTTTCTGAAACTAATTAGAAAGTGCTGTACATTTTTACATTTTTAACTTCAAGATGACTTCAAGATCCATCATAATTGATTTAGAAAATGTTTAAGGGAGTTAGAAAATTCTGTAAGATAGTAGAGTTTTTTTACAGGCTACATGCATTGTTTTCTATCACAAAATTACATAATGAAGAAAATATTTCAAACATCCACACAACACAGTGGGTAAGGGCATAGACCCTGGGGAGTTGGAATCCCCACCATCTGAGTTGGAATCCCAGCTGTTCTACTCACTCCTCGGCTAGCTGTGGGCAAGTTACTTAACCTCTTTGGGTTCCAATTTTCTCTCCAGTAAATTAAAATAGTAAAAGAACCTACTCCACAAGGTTGCTGTGAGAATTAAACAAGTCAATATTTGTAAAGCACTTAATATAATGACTGGCACATAGTAAGTATATTTAAGTATATGAAGAATTATGGAGCCAGGTGTGGTAGAGTAGTCCTGTAGTCCTAGCTACTACAGAGGCTGAGGAAGGAGGATCACTTGAGCCCAGGAGTTTGAGTCAAGCCTGGGCAATATAGCAAGACTCTGTCTCTAAAGAAAAAAATAATAATTATGGGGGGAATTCTAATTCTCATACACTGCTTGCTGCCAGGAGGGTAACAGGTAAAAAAATCACATTTGAAATCAGTTGGATATTGTCTACCTAAGTTCAACATACACATAACCTGTGATCTAGCTTATCCACAAATATACTATACATTAAAGCAAGAGTGGTCCTAGCAGCTTTGTTTAGAATAGGCAAAAACTGGAAGTAACCCACATGTTTATCTACAATGGAATGGATAAATAAATGATTGTGTATATTTCCATGGGTGCTATCGAGCAATGAAAAGAAAAAAAAAAGGAACGAACCACAGCTACATCAACATGGCTGAGTCTTATAAGTGATGATGAGTAAAAGAATCAAGGCACAAAACTGTACACAGTGTGATCCTAATTATAAAAACTTCAAAAAGAAGCAAAACCAAAATATTTATTTAGGAATGCACATACAGGTAGTAAAGCCATAAGCAAAAACGAATAACAATCATCACAAAAGTCAGGCTCATTATTATCTCTGAGGAATAGAAGGCAGCTGTATTTGAGGAGGGGTAGTACGTGTGCATGCATGCATGCTCTTCCATAACCACTGATAATGCTCTATTTTTTGACCCAGAAGATTTTAGGAATGTTTATTTTGTAATTATCTATTAAATTATGTACATAGCTTTTGATGTAGTTTTCTATATGTGTATTATATTTTGTAATGAAAAAAATTAAAAACTGCCATAAAATTCTTGTTTCCATAAAATTAACCACATTGATAACATCTTATAGTGTTGTGTGTTCTGGATCTAGCTTCTTTGCTAGAATAACTACTGCCCATGAGAGATATCCTGTGAATGAACTTCACGAACTTCATTGTACCCCTACCTTGGAATCCTTCCTTTCTTTTCTTTCTTTAAAAGTTTTCAGTCAAAACAACTAATTAATCAGTGGTTACACTTATGCAACTTTTGCATAAAACATAGTTTTATTTTTTAAAAGTCAATTATTGTTTATTGTCAAAAGATGTAGAAAAGAAAGTATGTTTTGTCTACCGTAGCTTTAGTGGGTCACAAAAAAGTCATTTCAAAATGCATTTCATTATTGAAACACAATGTAGCAAATATTACACTAAAACAGAATCTACTGAATTCCATAACAGTGGAACATATCAAAAACATCTGTGCTTTTAGTTTAACTTTATAGTAAGCTTCCTACATTGTGTAACTTACTCCAATACTTGTGTCTTTGAGTGTTTAGCAAAGCTTTATGTGCATATTCTCAAGGTATTTGCTGACAAAGGAATGTGGTTGTTTTTTTCCATTTGTGTTTCATGTATTATTTTAGACATTTTTATCTTGGCAAGCAGAAAACTATTTCCCCAATGGTGTGTTGTTTTTTGACTTTCATTTTTAAGAAAGCTCAGAAGAGGCTTTTTAGCATTTATTACTGGTGACTTTTCTTTAAAGTATTGACTTGAATAGTGTATTACTTAAACATGCTGCAAACATTGCTGAGTTTTGCTTTCATGTTTGGATATTTAGTTTTTAAATGGCTATCTAACTGTGATGGGTTCAGAATATCATTATCTATTAACCATAATATGTACATAAGGTGAAGTCAATGTTAACAAGAGGGAATGTAAATTCATACTTAAAACAGTGTGCTTCATAATCAATTATTATGGCCAACTTCTTGTGAAATCTGATCAGTGATTAGTTTTTTACCTTGCAATGTGGCTCCTAAAGAATGTCAGAAATGTCAATTCTGCCAATGGTGTTTGCCCATTCTTGCATTTTTAACACTGTCTCCATTGGTCCATGCTGTAAGTTAGTTTACTTAAATTTCACCCATCCATTCCCTTAGAGACAGAAGCTGCAACATGTGGCAATCTATTGAACAAAGGAGAGAGCGCTCAGGCTGCCACCTGCCATGAGGCCCACTTCCCAACATCCCATGTGCCTGCCCATGTAAGGACCAAGTGGGCATGCCAAACACCAATCCCCACATTAAATATTAATAAAGCTTAATTTCTTTCCCCCTTTTTTTCCATGTAAAAAAATACATGTGTTTGTGAATAGAAGTTTAAACACTTTATTCTGGAATTTCAAGAGTTTTCTTCTGTACCCCACTTTGCTCAAATAAGTAGTCATAAAATTCTATTTGTTTTTAACCTTAGAAACCCCCTTTTTAATGAAAATGAACATGAAACACTAATATTAAAAAAAAATGACATTAATACTGCTCTGATTGACTTCGAAACGGGGCATCAGGGCTCAGACGTCTCTGCCAACTCTTTCTCCACCACCCCTTTAGGCAGACTTGAAGATTCCTCTGTGGAAATTTAGTTTCCTTGAAACACAGTTGGAAAAAAATCTCGTGCCAAGCCTAGCTCTCCAGGCCTGCCCTCACCAACACTTGCTTCCTTTCCAGTCAATAAGGAATGAGCAAGGTTTTCAAAAGCTGATATATGAATATTCATGATCTAGGGACCAGTAATAGATCACTGAGTTACCTCACGTGTACTCACATATACCTTATGCTACCTCTTGTTCAGGGATAAGAACATCTAACAGAGTGAATGTGAAATGGTGGCATTTCAGCCTCTAAAATAGGAGAAAATATTGTTTGGGCAGGAAACCCTTCCTGTGTTGTCCCCAGTGACCTTGAGTTTGGAGGACATACAATAATCCACTTTGTTAACACTCCGGTAAAAGTAATACTTTTAAAAAATGTGCTAATGAGGGAAACTACAAATATAGAAGCTAAATAAAAATTTTCAATGAAAGGAAAATAACTATTTAAAAAAGTGATCTCAAGAAAATTATGAGATCTTTAAGATATCAGGAAATGGACCATCTGTGATATTTCATTAGCCAAGACAAGCACATGAGCTGCTGAAATAATTGACCTCAAAATGTCTGGTTTAACTCAATAAAGGCCTATTTCTCACTAACATCACAGAACAATGCATGAGAAGGCTCTGCTGCAACCAGTCATTTACCGACTGGTTCCACACTGCAGTGCCAGTATCTTCAAACACATGGCTTCAGGGTTGACCTGGCTTTATTCAATTGGTAGACAGAAGGATAGAAGAGAGTGGCGAAGGTGCACCTTCTCTAAACTGCTCTGCAGGGATCATATTCTACTGTTGAAAACTAACCATCTGGCCCCACCTATATGCACAAAATTTGGGAAATTTAGCTATCTTAGAAGAGAAAATGGGTTTGGTGAGCATCTAGCCAGGCTTTGTCATATACACAGAGGCAGAGGTCTAGACCAGGGATTCCCAATGTATAACCTGAGTATCACTAGATCTGACTTTGCAAATTTCTTGGGAAGACTCCCACTACTCTTTTTCTGTGAGCCTTAATATAGGAATCTTCCTACGTATGCTAACTTCACCTCTTGCTGTCCCTTGAACCATGATCTTCCATGTTCCATCCATACCTTTGCATGTGGTGTCTGTCCAGTTCTTTCCAATACTTCTTCCCTTCTAACCTCCTCTGCCTCATCTTTAAAGACTTAAGACAATGTTTACTTCCTCTGTGAACTTCTTTCTGATGACACAGAAGGCACAGATCTCATTCTAATGTTCACTGAACTTTATCCTTTGCTTTGTACCTATCCCTATACTGAATGCATCCGCCCGTATCATAATTATTTAAGGAATCAGCATGTTTTCAAAAGGATCAAGTGTGTTAACATTCACAATCTAGTGACCATTAATTGCCTTAGCTTCTCAAGGACAAGGACGGAGGCTTATGTTCCTTAGTGTCTCCCACATCTGTCTAATATACTCAATAACTGAAGAAAAAATTGTTACTTTCTCCCTTCCTGCCACTTTTCAGTTGTCACACCTTTAATGTCTTTTTGCTTTGTTTTTGTATTTTTCATATTGTGGTAAAAACAAATAACATAAATTGTATCACCTTAATCATATTTTAGTGTTCAGTACAGTAGTATTAACTACATGCACGCTGTTATGCAACAAATCTCCATAACTTGTTCATCTTGCAAAACTGAAACTCTGTACCCATTGAACAACTCCTCTTTTCCCCCTCCCCCAGCCCCTGGTAACAACTATTCTACTTTCTCTTTCTAAGAGTTTGACTACTTTAGTTATCTCACAGATAGCTAAAAGTGGAATCACTTTTTGTGAGTTGTGACTGGCTTATTTCACTTAGCACAATAGTCCGAGGGTTCATCCGCGTTGTAGCTAGCTTATGTAGCATTTTCTTCTTTCTTAAAGGCGGACTAATATTCCATTGCATGTGTATACCAAGTTGTCTTTATCCATTTATTCATTCTGCTGTCTTTGTTTTCGACTTGCGGGTTTCTGGAGGGGACTGATGAGAAAATATATTTTCTACTGATCCAAGAGTAAAGGTTATCCTGTATGTTTGAATTTTTCAGGATGGTTTAAGTTCTAGTGCCTAAAAAAGAAATTACACTGAATGCAAAGGGAGATTAGATTTGTTAAAAAGCAGTGAGCACATGAAGAATGTCTCCTATTTATCCATCTGTGTACAAGAAACTATTAAACTACTTTCAGCTGACTGATAAGGACCCATATAGAAAGCTGTTGACATTCCAGAGGCCTCTTACTTAAGTGTTTTTACTGCCCTTCTCAGTACCTCTCATTTCATAGCCTCAAAATAGTTCTGGGGAGAAAAGGAACCACCCAGTTTTAAAGTAGGGCAAAATAAATAAATAAATAAATAAAAGGATAAACGAGAACTCTTTCAATATAGAGCATTGCACTTGTCAGAATTTTAATGTTGCGTGGAGGAGTCCAGCTCCAGAGTAAACCCTGGCCCTTCTTGGTATCAGGAGTGGATTCCGGTGTTCACTCGTATTGAGGTAGTTGAGGCCCTTTAGAAACATTCATAACCTTTACTTCAGAGTGTTACCATGAAAGAATCTTAAGTATCCTTGCATTACCATATCGTTATTTTTCAGTCGGTCCGTGGAGCTATTATTAAATATGTAGCCATAACGTGCATGGAAAAATCTCCAAGTAAAGTGGCATTTAGCTCCCAACATGATTTTAAATCCCTATACGTAACTTCCTTTAAAAACTACCACACTAAAAATTCCAGCACTTAAAATCCTGCGTTTTCGGTAAAATATGCCAAATATAGCTCGAAGTAGTAAATAATCCCCCCACAGCGACATTAGCAAATTAATTGGAGTGTGAACAAAGAATCCTTTCTGCAGCGGCATGAATGTTGCCTTTATTTTTTCTCACAAGTACGATTTTGGAAAACAGCTGTAGCGCATGTTGACAAATGACAAAGTGGCAGACGTGGTAAAACACTTTCGGTCAAGGCCAAGAGGGGGTAAAACTGGGTTGCTGGAGCGGCAAACGGGTTTGAATCCCTAGCTTCCCTAACCTCTTTCTTCCAGTCCCGAGCGAGCGGGGGCCTCATCGCCCCACCCCCTTTCCTGGCTCTGGTTACAGCCGTTCGAGTTGAACAAACTTGCTGCAGGCGGATTGGCGGCCGGGAGCTCTCCAGCTTGGGCGTTGTATTTATTAATTTATATTCCGCGGCACCCCGCGCGGGCCGCTCCTTTGTATCCGGCTGCAGCCGCCCGGGCTCTGGGGCCTCGGCGGGGAGCACGTCCCCCGCGTCCGCCCGACCCCCGGGGCCGGCACGTGCTGCGCCCGGCGGGCCCGCCGAGGGGGCGGAGGCCCTGGCTTTTTCCTACCCCCCTCTCTGCCAGGAGGAGGAGCGGCAGCGGGAGGCGACAGCTGCCCGGCCGAGGAGGCGCGGCGGAGAGGGGACTGCGGTCAGCCGAGTCCACTCGCGGCCGCACGCCGGCTCCGCGCCCGGCGACTCGCGGCGGCCGCCCGGGGATGTTCCCGGGCACTTCCTGACTGGCCGGCAGCGCGCACGCGGCGACTCGCACGCCCCCGGCCCCGGCTCGCCCGCCCGCTCGCTGGCTCGGCCCGGCTCTGCGTCGGCCGCGCCGCGGTGGAGGCGCGCGAGGGGGACGCGGCCGGGGATGAGCGGATTGCGGGTAGACACGCCGCCGAGGGGCCCCGAGAGGCCGTGAGCAGCTGCTTTTCTCCGAGTCGCCGCCCTGCCCTTGGATTCGAGATCATGTACGTACGCGTCGCGGTCCTGCCATTGTCTCTGCCCCGAGCGCGTGCCGTGCGCCCCGGGCCGAGGGGCTGGTGCCCATCCTCGCCGCGCTGTCCCCCGCACTTCCTGTTCCGAGAGAAGTGACCAGCGCGCTGACCGTGCCCCCCTTCTCCCCTCGCTCCCCTCTCTGTGCCGCAGGTCCATTCACATCGTGGCGCTGGGGAACGAGGGGGACGCGTTCCACCAGGACAACCGGCCGTCGGGGCTCATCCGCACTTACCTGGGCAGAAGCCCTCTGGTCTCAGGGGACGAAAGCAGCTTGTTGCTGAACGCGAGCGGCACGGTCGCGCGTCCCGTGTTCACCGAGTATCAGGCCAGTGCGTTTGGGAACGTCAAGCTGGTGGTCCACGACTGTCCCGTCTGGGTAAGGGGCAGCAGCTGCTCCGTGCTGAGGCTGAAGGAGCTTCTCTTTCTTTTTTTTTTTTTCCCTCCCGCCCCCCTTTTGCCCACTTCCGTGAATGTAGAGTGTCCGTGTTACCTGGGCAGAGTTTTTAAACGTTTTTGAGAGAATCTTGGATCCTTTGTTCATTGGGCAGGGGGTAGCCCGGTCAGAGAACACTCTTGGAAGGTAAAAAGTGCCCGTAGGAATGTGAAGCACTTACTCCTACACTTCATGGCTGTGGGTTGTCCCTTGGTAGACAGCTGACAGTTTTATTGTGCCAACTCCAAGGGACGATGTCTCTAAGTTTCACTAGCAAAGAGCAATGTTTTTCATGCCTACCCTGTGGGTGATAGTGTAATATTAGTGTCCTAAAAATACAGCCCCCTGAAAGCTCAATGCAGGCAAAAATACTCTTCACTGGGACAGTTCAAAAATAGGACATAGGACCCCTGGAAAAGGGGCAAAGGGACTGAGATAATTTTAAAGGACTCATTTATGGCACTATTAATTAACCTCTGAAATTTTTTAATTAGTTTTTAATTTTAATAATGCAAAATACTCTTGGTATATTACCCATTCGTTTTTAGTGATTCATGAATCGAAAGTAGCATTACTAATATTGCCTGGAAAAGTAAAAATTAAATTTGTGATAATTGAACAAAATTGGAGTGAAGTGGATAAATTTTAGTCTGATTCTTGAGTGTTTGATAAAAGGAAAAAGGAATCCACTCCTGGACACATGTAGATATTTAAAGTACACAATAACATTCTATTTTGAATGTTTTTCTTTAATCTTATTTGAAAATTTCTGATTCTGATTCTTTACTAATATTGGAGTTATATATATTTCACCTAAAGATTGCATTTTATAACAAAAGAGTTTAGTGTTTGAAAAAGAAAATACAAATTATGTGAGATTTTACAATTAAACAGCAATTTTAAAAAATTGAATCAAGGCTGTAGGAAACTAGCATACCTTTCTAAAAAATGCATAGAAAAAGTTATGCAAATTTCCATATTATAGGGAAAAAAATCCCTTGCCCATATAAATTTTCAGTTAAAGGAAAGTTATGTTACTATGCTAAAATAAACTAAAAACAGGCCTTTTCAATATAAGAGATGCTATTAAACCCCCAGTTATGACAGTGATAATGCTGTTCATAAGAAGTATTGATGGAGAACTTACTGGCTGTCATATATGCAAGCAAATGAAACACTTCTTTTACTTTGGCCCTTCCATTGTGAATGACCTTACGGTGTAAAAACTTATCAGTTCAACATGCAGTTGAGCAAATGTTTAGTGAATACAGTGAATAAATGTAGGGGAAATAAAATAAGCTAAATTATGTTAGGATTGCTTTTCCTGTTTTTAATCTGAGCTGTTAACCCTTTCCTGTTTATGTTGATTTCACAAAAAGCAATGTTTGTGATCCTATGTATTTTGTCTAGTCAAATGAAATCTTCCAAATGGATAAAGTAAGCCTCTGTAGCTGGATTTTTGCCATATACTGATTGTTATGATTTATTATGCTAACCACTTTTTGTTTGGTTAGACTCTGGCCCTATTTAAGGCACTGAGTTTGTAACCAGGTACAATTTTCTAGATTATAATGATATTCAGACATAGTAAATTACATTCATAGAGTTCTTTTTCATAAGTGCTTTTCTTCTCTTGGTGGTAGTGGTAAGTAAAGCCCATCAGAAATATTAAAGTTGATTGTATTAATCAGCTGTTATTGGATGTGTACCGAATCAGAATATTAAATATAGCAGAGCAGATAGAACACAGGTTTTGATGTCAAAAGGATCTGATTTCAGGTCCCCACATTGCCACTTAACACCTGTGTGTCCTTGGTAAATCTCTTACTTTCTCTCAGCCTTATTTTCCCCTCTGAATAGTCATAACAATCCCTTCCTAGAGCTGCACTGAGGAGTAAATGAGATACTAGTATGTGTAAAGTTCTAAGTGTAGAGGTTAGCATGTAATAGGTGCTCCATAGGTGGTAGCTGTTATAGTAAGTGTTTATTATAACTGTAGTATAGTCGTGTATCAGACTAAGCAAAAGTAAAGTTTCCCTACATGTCATTCAAGATTTATACACTACAGTATGTGGAGGCAGTAATGTTAGCACTTAATAGGTGCTGTATTTGCAGCCCCACAATCAAGTAGAATAAAATTGTTTCAGCATAGAAATTTTTAAAGATGAGTTCAATAATTCTCCAATGTGGCTTCAAGCCTTGGATTGCATAACCTCCTAGAGGAAATCCTGGAACTGATTTACATGGGGTGGGAGACTTTGATTTCCTTCATAATTTTAGAATGTAGTGGAACATTTTCTCTTTGACATAGTTTGGAGAAGAAATGTGTTGTTATTGCCTCAGAGTTGGAATGAGATAGTTGTGTTTCTCTTCCCTAGTTCTCTTCTGTAGATCCTTGACCTTACCCTGGATCCTTGCCTTATATGCTTGACACTTTTAAAATAAATGTGCTTCACATTCATTAGTGGCAGCTTATTATTAAATAGTTAGTATGTTTTTGTCTCTTACCCATCCTTTTTTTTGTGTGCAGTTATAGTATTATTTCATTTCACATTTCTGGATCTTTTCTTATTTATTAAAAACATGCCATAAAAAGCAGTAAGGTAGTAGATTCATAATTTTCTTGTGGAGGGTTTGAAGCTCTGATTTGTATTACAAATAAAAGTATTTATAGTCTTTACATTCCCAATCCCACAGAGTTAATGATGCTTAAGCCCATTTTTTTCTCAACATTTTCCCTTAAATGTCCTCTTCCTCCCCATATCTCTCTCGAGTAACTCTGGAATGTTCAACTATTTGGAATGTGAAAAGCAGCTACTTTTGATTTGTTCTCTCAGAGTTAAATGACTGTTTAATATTAGTCTCACTTATATTTAGTTTTTATCTCATTTATCTGACTTTGTCCTCTTTCTGTTATACTTATGTACTCTTATAATTGTATACTTGGAACTTGAACTCTATAACAGATACTGTTGCAACTGCATACGTTTTGTGGTCTGGGATTTGGAAATTAGAGGAGAGCTCTGCTGGGAAGCTTTCCCACCTCCTTGCACTGTGTCCCACTTCATTTCTCCCCTGCTTACACCCTCCACCAGGTTGAAGCCTTTGTCTCTGATGCTCATAGTCTATGCTTTGCCTTTTATTTTTTATTTTTTTGGATTCCTTTAAACTTCCTTCAAAACTGCCCTCTCCATCCTACTTTATTTCAGTAGGATATTCACATCTAAAAATTCTGCAAATCTTGTTGCTTTGAGTGTACTTGTGGGAATGGGTGATTGGGAGGCTGCAGGGAATTGGGGGAAGTCCTGGTGAGCAGAAGCTGTCTCTGCAAAAGGGCATTGCTGTGGAACACTCTCCAGAATTTTCCGTCATGGGATAAAATCTCTGTCTCATAAACCTTGATTGATTTATTCAAACACTATTAACCCTGTTTTGGACTCATATTTCAAAGTGCAAACTTTCATAGCCCAACAGCTTTTGGATGTGTTAGCCACATGCAGTTGTCTGTTCCTTTAATCTAGCTTTATTACATCCTAGAACTACATACCAAAGGCCACATAAAGGGACAAATAATGATTAATAGTTAACTAGAGTATGAGAAGAAAGCTACTACTAGTGCATATTTCGCAATGGAATTAAGATACGTGAAGATACTTTCTTTATACCCACTATTCACAAAAAAACTTTGAAAAATTATTTTTAAAATATCGAAGCACTACATTTTAAAGGAATAGGCTTCATAATAAATTACTTATGACTCCAATTCTAAACATAAATGTTATTAACTATAGTACAGAACTAAAAGATTTCAGAACTAGAAGGGTTTATCCTGAATTTTTAATTTATATAAACAAAATACTTGAATTGCAAATATATTCCTTACCATGTTACCGTGTAATGCACAGTATCTTTTTATGTAGGCATACCTCCGCCACCCCCACATACGCACTGTACGTATCCAGTACTGTCCAAAGGATGGATAAAGTTGAAAAATATATATGAATTTTGAAAATAAGAATAAAATACATGGAGTTCCACGGAATTCATAATGTATTGCAATTCAAAACACTGAAAAATCCTGCAGTGTCTAATTGGGTCACAGGAAGACCTTTCAAGCTTTGTTACTCATACTGATGTTCTTCCATCTAATGCTGTAAGATTGCATTTTTTAAATTATTAGGTGATAAAAATATAGTATAATTTCTAAAACCAAGTGCTTATTTTTAAGTACAGACATGGAAAGAAGTTGCTTATTTCATCCGACTCTCAGGAATTCTCTCGATCTCCTGTTTAAATAATACATAGTAGCCTGGGCTAAATGAATAAGTAGAATTTTTAAAACATAGAGTTAGCAGACTTCAGACATTTTTAATTTTATGTAATTACTTGAAAATAAATTTCTTCTTATGAATTCTGAAAATTAAAATACAGCAAAACATTTAAGCTAATATAGTTTATTTCGTGTTTGATTTGAAGACAAAAAGACTAAAGATTGCTGTTTGCATTTTGGTTTAGGACATATTTGACAGTGATTGGTACACCTCTCGAAATCTAATTGGAGGTGCCGACATCATTGTGATCAAATACAACGTAAATGACAAGTTTTCATTTCATGAAGTAAAGGATAATTATATTCCAGTGATAAAAAGAGCATTAAATTCAGTTCCAGTAATCATTGCTGCCGTTGGTACCAGACAAAATGGTAAGTATTTAGTTTTCTTTTTTATAGTGAGCATGCAGGTACCATATTAATTTTAATTTAGAGCTAAGTTTATTAATTATTAATACATTTTTTTTTTTTGAAAACCGAAATGACTTGGGTTTAACTGCCAGCTGTTATCTCCTCATCGTTTGATATGATGATAAGACAACAAAGGAGAGGATGACAAATACCTGCTGATTCTGATGGGTACAAATCTGTCTTCTGAATGGCTCTGTTCTTTTGACATATGAGAGGTATTAAGCTGACACAGAGCCCTAGAAAACTCTTTTTGACAATCTAAAAGTCTACCCGATGGGGAAGGACAGGTTATCGATGCAGGCTTGGGAGCCATATTTTTAGGTAGATAATAATGAGTGAGCTGAAAACACTGACAGTACTGCCCAAGAGAAAGGATTGCTGATGAATTCCTTTGGTTAAGACAATTTCAGCTATTGCTGCTATTCATATTATTGTCAAATATCTCAGGGCCAACTCAGAATTCACTTTGATTTGATAGTATTTCGCAGATCTTCTTAGTGGTATTTTCTTAGTAAAGCTGTCTTTAAAATTTTATTCTTATTATTTCTTTTTTTAATTTTTTATTGAAGTATAGCAAAGTGAAGGACATAAAGTTCACTCATCTTAGAGTGCAGCTTAATGCATTTTTACACATGTATACATCCAGGGACCATCACATAGATCAAGGTATAGAACATTTGCAACACTTCAGAAGGCTCCCTCATGACTCTTCCCAGTTAATAACACCCCTCCTCAGAGGTAACTGCTATTCTGACTTCTAACAACACAGATTTGGTTAATTTATTTTTGAACTTCATACAAATGGGATTATATAGTGTATAGGGTCTTATGTCTGACTAATTTCAGTTAGCATAATACATTTGAGATTCTTTCATGTTACGCTTATCTGTACTTTGTTTATTTATTACTATATATTATTCCATTGTATGAATTTGCCATAATTTATTTGTTCATTCTTCTTTTGATGACGCTTAGGTTGTGACCTAGGAGTGGGATTGTTGAGTCATAGGGTGGGTACATATTTAGCATCAGTAGATACAGATAAAGCAGGCTTGACCCACCCTTGACCCCATATCCCCGCTACTTTCCTATCTTTCTTTTTCTTTCTGGCCATGATTCTTGAGTTATCCACACTTCCTGAGTCCATTTCCTATTCATTCTTGAGTCCACTACAGTCGGACTTCATCTTTCACAATTACACCATTTGTTCTCACTCAGGGTCACCAGTTGCTGTGGTTTGCATGTGTTTCCCAAAGTTCCTGTTCTGGGAACTTAATCTCCAGTGCAGCAGTGTTGAAAAGTGGGACCCTCAGGAGGTGATTAGGTCAGGAGGGCTCTGCCTGTTATCCGTGGAGTGGGTTAGTTATCTTGGGAGACACCAGTTATATCCTTACTGCCAAATTAATGCACTTTAATAACAATTCTCCAAATTATTGAAAAACACATCTTCCCCCACTCAGTAAAGCTACTCTTTCTTTCCCGATTCCTCTAAATCCCTGTCTTCCTTACCGTCTGCCCACCCGCCCCCACACAGCACCAGGACACCGTGGTGTCATTTCCCAACATTCCATCCTTTGGGTCTGCATCCAGACCATGACCCTGCTAACCTGTTGCCCTGGCTTCCCCTGCGTACACACTGATGACTGTCCATTTTGTTTCTCTGACTCCCATCTCTCTTCTGACCCACATCTTCGTAGATAACATCCTCCTCTGAAATATATTTCCTGGCTTGGTGAATGATGCCAGACCTATCCATTCACCCAAACTAAAATCGTCCTAGACCCAGCATTCTCTCCCATTCCTTGTATCCAGTTGATTAGAAACTCTTTTGATTTTACATTTTAAGTAAATCTCAAACTCATTGCTTTCTCTTCATTTCCATTTGGATTTCATGTCCTAATCATTTAATTATCTGTCATAGCAGCCTTCTTTTTGGTCTCCTAAAGGGACAGTTCCACATTTTGTTGGGCCTCAAACTTACACAATTTGGGAAGTCCTTCATAAGGGAAAAAAAACAACAAAATTACAGATACTTATATGTACAAAAGTAAATATTTATTTAGAATGAGAAAAGAAAGCAAAGAAATTGCAAATCTAAAACAGCTATCAGATACCATAAGCGTTATTAAAATGTTTCTTTTATTTAACAGCCTGACACTTCTTTACTTTTCTTATGTTTTTGGAGCAGTGTAGTCTTTGATCACCTCTTCATGTGATAACCACTTTGTGATATTTTCTGTGGAGAGAAGAGAATAATAATCACTTTTTCTTCCAGTGTGTTTCTCCACTCTCGACATCTTTCTGGTCCTGGGCATCAGAATTTGTGTTCTATTAGTATTTCAGCTAAGCATGCTTGGGTCATGATGCCAAATAGGTTTGCATTGTGGGTAGCGGAAGCATTCTTGTACTTGGACACCTGTACAAGGAAGTGACTGTAAATCACAAATAATAGCTCACTAAACCCAATGTTAAATTTCCCTCAGCAGTAGTCCCAAAATGCCCATGATTATTCCAGAGCTGTCTGATACAACGTGAAGCAAGTTGGAATAAAAAGAGATAATGGTCTTGACTAAATATCTTATTTTGCAAATTTTACAAAAGCACATGACCACGTGAAAAAATATATTGCTCAGGTTCTCCCGGGGACTTGAGAAAGACCCACAACAAGAAAAGGGCTTGAAGCTTAGGCATCTTCAGCTTCAAGGTAAATTGGCCTCCAGTGTCCTATTCCTGGCTTGCCTTTTTGAAATAAATTCTCTCAGAATAATCATTCTAGAATACAAGTCAGATCATGCCACTCAATGCTTTGAGTTCTTCCAGAACTTTCTTCCTTTCCCCTAACTTTCATTTTGAAAACTTTCAAACCTAAGACAATTGACAAGAATTGAACCCCAGAAGTTATACACACACACACACACACATACACACACACCCACACACCCACATACGCTTTTCTTTTATCTGAACCATTTGAGAATAAATTATAAACATTATGGGATTTTTTTTCACTCCTAATTCAGGCATCATCTAAAACAAGAACAGTCTCCTAGTAATCATAATATAACCATCACTCAAGAAATTTAACATACTATTATCTATTATACTGTTAATATCATTTAAAATATAATCCATATCTACATTTTCCCAGTTTTTCCAGTAATGCGTTTTGTAGATATTTTTTGTTTTGTTTTGCTTTGTTTTGTTTTTTACCAATTCAGGATGCAATTAAGAATTACGCATTGCATTCAATTGTCATATCTTTCTAGCCTCTTCTAATCCAGAACAGTTCCCCAGTGTTTTTTTGGAGTCTTTCAAGACATTGGCATTTTTAAAGAACCCGGGCCCATTATTTTGCATAATTCCTTCATTTATGATAAATGTGCTTGCAAAATAGTGATTTTATGTCATTCGTTCTATACTTTGTAGTCGGTATTCTTCTGCAAATGGAGCTTTCCCTTCTCTCTGGTGCTGCATTGTTTCTTTTAGAATCATTAGGATTCATGGATTCACATTTTATTGTATAATCTGTTCTTCCAGTTATTCTTTCTGATACTCACTTTGTCCCAAATTTGCCTAGAGGGAGCCTTTTCAAATTAGCTCCTATCAGTTTTTAAGCCCTTCCTTACTTTCCAGCATAAGACTTTCGTGGCTCATCTTAGACTTTCCCCATCCCTGGAATCAGCCACGTCTTCAGGGAACTTTGATTCCTTTTAGTGGGTAATGATATTTAAAACCAAAATCTGGGCTCTTAGGTGCCCATTGCTTTAGGTGTCATTGCTTCTAGGCCCTTTCATTGGATAGAGCCAGGGATTATTTATTTTTTTAAATCGTGGGTTCCCACTGATACTCTTATTCTAGGCCAGTATTTGTATGTCACTTCAATAACTTTCTACTATAAAATCCTTACCTGAAATACAAGATCCTTCATGATCTGGCCTCTGACTACTTCTAGAACCTTGTAGGACATGATCTCTTATAGCATCACACTGAACTACTTAAAGAACTTAATGTCTTAATTTAGGTCTAGGAAAGTCTCAACTTTCTAACTTCTTCAGATATCACCATTCCTCCTTTTTCTTTATTCTCTCCTTTTGGGACCCTTACTAGACTAATGTTGAAACTTCTGGGTCTCTCCTCTGATTCTTTTATCTTTCTTCTCCCTTTATTTCTTCATGTTGGATTACGGGAGAATTCCTTAGCCTTTTTTTCCAGTTCACACATTAGTTCTGCTGGGTCTGTTCTATTCTGCTTTATTAATTTTTTTTTGAACAGATTTTCATATCCAAGATCTCTGATTGGTTCTTTTCATAATTTCTTGTTTCTGTCTTGAGGATGGAAATACTTTAAAAAAAAAAAGCCTCTCAGGATAATTAATTATACATTATAATTCTGTTTTGATTGGTCTGTTAAGTCTGGTTTTGAGTGGTCATGCTAAGTCTTTCCGTTTGATAAGAGTTTATTTCATGGTGTGGATGCTTCTCAAACATTGGGTAATTTTTGATTTGCCTACTTTTGCAGTTCCCTTTCCCTTTTGGATTGATGCCTTCCTCTTCCTCTGCCCAACTGCTGTCTGGGGATGGGGTGGAATTGGGACTACACAGAGGATCAACAGGCCTGGCTGCTTCTACTGGGTATTCCACCTACTCTCCAGTGAGTGCCTTGGCCTTCTCCCACTTCCTGCTCCCCTGTTGGTGGGCAGCAAGCACTCTTGCTATTGCTGCGGGGCATACCAGTACTCGGAGCGTCAGGATTCCTCTCTGGTCCTGTGCTATCTGCCAATCATTCTTTCAGACACTCCTAGCTTCTGGGCTGTTGGGGTCTCTCCTCTATTTTTGAGTGTTGCTGTATATTCAGTCCTTTCTACCTCTCCCCTGCCTCCATTCTTTCCTCCCCCCTCATTATTTCCTCCCTCCCTCTCTACCCCCCTCTTATTTCATCATCTCTGTGCTTTGGCAGGGAGGGAGATCGTAGTATGGGCTTAGCTGCCATCTAGAAACTAGAAATGAATGTGTTCCATTTTTTCTCACATCCAGGCCTCTACGTATGCTGTATCCTGACTGGAATGCCCGTCTTCACAGCCCCTGTCATATCTGCATAGCAAATTTGAGCTTGTCCTTTAAATCATCACCTTTTTTGTGAGGCCTTCTGTAATTCCCCTTAGGCAGAGTTAATTTTCTCTTCTCTGTTCCCATGGTGACTTTGTACACCTTTATTCTTAATGCTTATTATATCCCTTATAATTGTTTGCAGTCCTGTATATCTCATCTCAGTTTGACTGTGAGTTTCTTTTATCTTTGTATCTTTATATCCCTAGTGCCTGATGGCAGGTAGATGCTCAATAAACACTTGTTCAATGAGTGAATGAATGGTTTTATGGATGATGTAAATAAGTGAAAAAAATCAATTTCACTAACAAGATGAAATTAATTTACCATATAAGATATGATTACAAACCGAAATCTAGCTATTCAACATTCAACTCAAGGTCCTTTATTCCCCCCAGCCCCCAACACACACACTCACACAATACTTGAAACTGTGCTGGGAGCTCTCCTGGTAATTCTCTTGGAATTCTTTTTAGAGTTAGTTCAGCAAATATGATCCATCTTATTGCTTTCCTTTGTTACATATGTTTTTGATAACCTCGACTTTTTGGATGTCTTCATCATTCTTGGCTCTGAATAAATTTTAGCTTTTACTAAATACTGAGTCTATCTTTAAAGGAGAAATTTTTTTAGAATGTGCCCAATATGTATTCATAGTCTTAATCTCCCGAACATAGGCATCCTGTCTTTCAGCTGTTTCTGAAGCTCCGGTGGAGCCTGGTCCTTTGCTAGGCCAGAATTTTTGAAAAGAATTTTTAAAACATTCAAGCAGTGGCAACATTGTAAGAATCACCCTACAGGCTCCCAAGGCCATTACTTTGAAAGAGATGCCATTCATTCGAATGCCAGAGTTACATTGTGTTTGCTTTAAAAAATAATAGACATTTTATGATAACATCTTAAAAGATAACATGTAAGAAAAAAAAAAGACTACAATGTTAGCTAGAGAAATGTAGCATCCTGATTCAGAGTTACTGTAACCATGAGGCACCACAAGTTAAATTTATTTTGGGTCCACTGAGTATTCCTGATAAAATGCTCAATGTAAATTTATTTAATCCAGAAATGTTTTGTTGGTTCTCTTGCTAGAACCAACACAAGTCAGACTTGTACTTAGAATCTCAGATTATATAGTTGATTGATACGGAAGAATATAGGAATGGTTCATAAGAGAATTACAGAATAACTAATTAGGAACAAAAGCCTGTGAAGAAGATTATAAGAAGTAATATTTTAGAATCCAGATAAAGGGTAGGTAGCTAAGTGGCAACTAATTTACAGCACAATATAGTGTGTAATGACTGGGTATTTTTCTTTTTTGGTGAGTGAACAAAAAGAATGTCTTTTGGTTACATAAAAGAGATACAAAGATTAGCCATAAGGAGGCATTTCTAGGAATGTGTGTTAGTAAGATGCTTATAGCTACACACAATGGAAAACCCACTCAGCTGGCTGAAACCTGAAATTAGTTGTATTTTTACCTCAAATTAAGATTGTTTGGTAAAAATTATTTTACATTATGTTCACTTCATTTGCACTTGAAATACTACTGACTTTTCTTGATTTTTGTGCAGAAATAAAGTTTAATAAGATGATCTGCCTACCCACCCCATTCCACCAACATAAGGAGAGCTTTGTAGATATGAGAAGGCCTCTGTCTTCAGAAAATTAAAGGCACTGTTTATGAGGGCTTTGTAAAGAATGCAAAATGCCAATGTGTTATTTTTCAAAACAGGCTAAATTCTGCATGAAAACTTTATTTGCTCTAAACCTAAAATGATCTTAGACAAAGTAAAGACAAAAGTTCAAATTAGAATTTACAGTGTAATTTAGAGAACCCAAGCTTAATTTTTAAGTCACCATATCTTCAGAATCAGTAGTCCTTTACTCAAACTAAATTTTTATCTTACCTTCTGATGTCACTTTTATCAGGTGGAGCAAATAATAGTTTTATTATTGTTTCTTTGTCTTTAACTCACAAGGAGATGTGGACAAGTCACATAACCTCTCATAGCCTCAATTTCCTCTTCTGTAAAATGAGGATGTGAATGTGTGGTCTCTGAGCTCAAAATGCTTTCAATTAAGCTAAAATTACCTAAGTCATGTGTATCTGTGCATGCATGCATGCATTTTTACATATATAGTATGCATGTACACTAAATATCCTTAGTGTATACTCCTGTGTACATACATGTGCTTGGTTCTTCATTGGTAGGAAGTTTGCTGTGCATGCTGTGGAGAGTCACTGAAATGCCCTTTCCGGGCCACTGTACTTCCTCAGTTACTGAGCGTGTTGGCTACTGATGGTGCACAGCGGAGTCCCTTTCCGGGCTTTACTCTCTGCTGATGGAAGCTGTCTTGCCCAAAGTTGTACCCCCTCCACAGTTGCAGCCCTTGTCTAATTACTGGTCAGTTTAGGGATAAGGTACAAAACCACCTTTCCCCAAATGTGGAACAACTTTAAAAGGCCATCTAAGCTCCCAAGCCCTATGTAGGGTCGGCTGTGGTCTGTGTTAACAACTGCATTGCAGTTACATTCTCCTCTGCCCAGTCCTGCATCCCTCACCCCTGAGAAAAGTTGTTCCCAAGCTCACCCCCGATTAACCTCCAGTACACCAGTCTCCATCCCAGAGTCTGCTTCCCAGGGATGCCAGCCTACAACAACATGCATTTCTGAAAATAAATTGACCTTCTTCTGACCTGGTGACCTGGCAGCCTTTTGAACAGTGACACATGTGATGTGATTGTGAAGCAAAACAAAGCTGCTGACAAATATGGAGTGGAGCACATACTTTCAGCCTTACAAGGAAGTGTCCTTATAGATAGGTTGATCTGCCACCTTCCCAGCTGTAGGTCTGTACATGGTGCAACCATGAATCTTGGGACATTTCACTTTTTGAGTAAATACTTTTTAAAATTTTTTAATTATTATGGGTACATAATAGTTGTATATTTTGAGTAAATACTTTTCCTTCAGTTTTAATTTTTTTAATTTTAAAGAAAAATAAAGAGTAATCGAATTTGGTCTCTGAAGTTGAATGCATTAGAGTCTAATGGTTGAAATGTATGCGTTAATAAGAATACATGTCTATGAAATTTACAAAGGGAGTGACAGTTTTGAACCCTTGAAAATCAGGTCAAATTGAGGGTTTGATTAAAATGAAATTATAAGATTTATTCAAACTTTGTAAATATATTTCAAGTTTACCACAGAAGAAGTGCCAGTCCACTGTTCTCAATGCTTTCTATGGCAAGCAAGTTGTTAAATTTGTAATCTTTTCTATCTGCCTAGAGATACTGATATTCTGGATGTCAAGGTTGTGTAAAAAGAGACAGGCCCACCATTACTGGCTGATTGGTCTAATTTGTATACTAGCCTTGATAATATTCATTCACCTATTTTTAAATTCTTCTGTTTTGTAAAATTGTATTTATTCTTGTTGCAGCTCATGCTTGTTTATTTAGGGACCTTTGTATTATTATTGAGACTTATTATTCAGAGTCTAGTGGATAGTGGATGTACTGAATGCTCTTGTACTGTGGTTCTGGTATGAGCTCTTTGTTAATGTTCAGATTGTCTACATTTTTTTTGTGTTTAATTTCAAAGCTCTTTGTTTTCAAATTTGTTTTCTCAGAAGAATTACCTTGTACATGCCCGCTATGTACCTCAGATAGAGGGAGCTGTGTTAGTACAACCGAAGGGATCCAACTTGCTAAAGAATTAGGAGCTACCTACCTTGAACTACATAGCCTTGATGACTTCTACATAGGGAAATATTTTGGAGGAGTGGTAAGTGGAAATTCCTGTTATGTGTAAAGTCATTTTTCAGGCTTTAGTTATTTTCTAGAACGTCAATTAGAACTTCAGTTTTAAAAGCATGAGAAGTCTTAACCTTGAGAAATAAAGAGTAGTAAGTAGCAAAGGTTTTATTGGAGTAAAATTATAGTTTTTTTTTTCCTCTAAATGAAATATTTTCTACCATCTAATATGATATCTTAGAATTTTTCATTTGGTGACACTTGACTGGTCTTTCTTATACATAGTAAAAGCATGTTTACTTCCCCAAACCTGTGACATCAGTTTTAATAGCAGTCTTTATACAGCTGAACAAGCCTGGCAGCCTAAACCAGTGAGCCCTGCTTCTTTCCATCTACTAGTTGAAAAGAATAATTTTCCTTCCTCTGTGTGTGCTTTGGCAAGGTTTTATATCCTCCTAACCTTGTCATAGCTCAACCATAGTCAGAGGAACTACTTATACAATTAGCTTCTTGTTGGATATGTGGGGAGCCAGGGTTTGCACGCTCGACTGCAGTGGCATTTATTGGATCCTGTGGTTGCTTTGAGGCTCATCTTAACACACAGCACCTGCCCTGTAATATTAGGACTGTAGAGTCCTTGGAGAATACCATGGGTTTGTATCATTTCAGAATTTACTGACTTAGGAACTATCTTTCCAACCCTCCAAGAAGAGAATCCTTTCAATAAACAAATCTGATGAACAATGATGAGAGGTTAAAACCAAAGAAAACCCTACCCCTAAGCAGGAGGACTTTGGCATCCTCTATCAGTTCCCTAGCTTTTCATGAAGTACTATTTCCAGTATGCCATAAGGTCATCGTGGACATTCATGTTGAAATGTTGAGGTTTCCACAGGTGACTACAGAAATTTTATTTGTTCTGGAGTTAACTAAACTGGGTAAAATAAAGACCAAATATAAATGGTACTAATTTCTATCAAATACAAATACAAATGGCTATTTGCATGTAGAAATATTAATATTATAGCATTAAGGAAGATTTACTTACAATATTGATATTATCAATGACTGTCATATTTGACATATAAAACATTTATCATATTTGTTTATAGTGATAAGCCATGGGTGGAAAGACAGGTGAAATCTAACCCTAGCAAATTATATTGTGGTAGCTTAAAAAAAATTTTTTATTTGGTCAAGAGTGATGCATTTCCCTGAAATACCTAGGGAGTTGGGGGAAAAAAGATGGTTTGGTTTCATTTGTTGAGAAGTTTCATTGGTTGGATTTGGTTTCATTTGTTGAAGAGGAGGCTGGTTCCCTTGGGAGCCTCCTTGTTCCACGTTCCAGGATCCTGAACCTGAAATCCTCAGGGTCATTCCTCCACCCTCCAACTCCCACTTTCTCTTCTGTCTTTCGAGTCTTTCCACTCCTTGTTTCTCTTTCTCTCTAACACCTAATATGCAGCGAGGGTTAGAGGCATGATGAGAATTGAAGTTGTGATCAAGGCTGGGAGAAAGACATGGCAGTTTCTTCTTTCCTTAACTCGGGACTTGATGAGAATATGGAAGTAGGATTAGGATGATCTCTTTAGATGCATTACTCTCTAGTAAAGTACAGTGGGATCTTGAGTGTAAGAAATAATGGCATTTGCAAGAGCATGGATAGAGATGATAATGTCAGAATGAAAGGAGCATTTAAAATTTTGTGTTTAAGAGTCAGGAATGAAGGGCTGTGCAGTACTACCTACATCCCTGGGCAAGAGGGGCACCTGCCCTGAGCTTTAGAGACCCCCCTCTAGTTGCACCCCTCCCCACAGGGCACACACAAGTCAACAGAGCCAAGAGATGTGCCCACCTGGAGCTGGTATCCCCCTTCTAGACCTGTACCATCCAATATGGAACCATTAGCCACATGTGACTGTTTATATTTAAATTAATTGAACTAAAATGAAAATCAGTTCCCCAAGCTTGCTAGCCACGTTTCAGGTGCTTTAAAGCTTTATCTGGCTAGTGGCTACTGTATTGGATAGTACAGATAATACAGAACATTTCCATCAACACAGAAATTTTTATTGAACAGTGTTATGACTATGCTTCTAAACCTGGAATACCAGAGTTCTCTAACCACTGGTCCTCAGTCTGTTTCTTGGGCCTGTGCAGGCCACTTTCCTGGGTCTGTCCTCCTGGGAGTGGACCGCATTGCTGTTGTGTGCACCCCTAGGCCTGAGAGGTGGCTAGGGAGACTATTTATGAGGAAAGGAAGAGGGGAAAGTGGACAGAGCTTAGATATCTACTTGTGTGCACAGAGCTCCTCCAAGCATGGACTGGAACACCGTGAGAAAAGGGAGGGTGGTCTTGGGGCAGGAGTCAGGGACCAGCTCTCCTTGTACTGCATGAACCTCTGAGGAGTCTGGGAATTTAAATCTAAATCTGTCCTGCTGGCCTTTTATGATGATGTATTTGTCAAAGCAGGAGTATAGAATATCTTTTACGTAACAGTATGTTTTCTTGATTTACAGCATTTAAATGTTTAGGTATATAGTGGGTGGACCTCCATTTGTACTTTTGCCCCGGGCCTTGCAAGGGAGGGCACAGACCTGGAGCTGTGTAAGTGCTTGTGGATGAGATTTTTAATTTGTAAAGGACAGATTTCAAGAGAAAAAAGTGAAGTTTCCTAGCTGATAGGAACATTTATAGACATGGAACCAGATGCGTTGCTGCTTTGAATTTCACTAATATTAACTGCAGTGGTTGGGTGGTTACCCACTGAGAAGATTACTGACAGTCACACAGTTAGAGTGCTTGACTTTTTTGATTATTCAAGAGAATAGCCCAGTGTGGTGACATGTGTCTATAGTCCCAGCTACCCAGAGGCTGAGGCGAGAGGATCACTTGAGCCCAGGAGTTTGAGTTCAGCTTGGGCAAAATAGTGAGACTCCATCTCTAAAAACAGAGAATAAACAAATTATTCTTGAATGGATTGTTTATTTATGTGCAGACAAGGCCCAATCTCTTCCACTAGATACATTTTTTTAATTAAAAAAATTGCTTACAGGTGTTTGCTAATGCATACATATACATGGTACTGACATTTAAAATGTTTGACAAGTGTGATATGGGGTGCAAATTATCATGTTAGATGTATAATTTTGTTGGAACTCTAATCAAAATTTGATTCATGTTTTAGTTGGAGTATTTTATGATTCAAGCCTTAAATCAGAAGACAAGTGAAAAGATGAAGAAAAGAAAAATGAGCAGCTCATTCCATGGAATTAGACCTCCTCAACTTGAACAACCAGGTGCATTAATTAGCCACTGTCTTGACGTGCAGTAGACACTTATTACAGACCATTTCTCACAGGTCTTAGTGTAATTGTTCTCAAATTTGAGTATGACCAGGACTTACCTGACGTTCTGATTCAGTAAACCTGGGAAAGGGCCTGGAATCTGCTTGAATAAACTTCCCAGGTGATGCTGAAGCAGCTTGGTACTTAGACCACATTTTGAGAAATACTGTCTTAAAAGTTGAGCCTATAGCTTCTTAAAAATTGAGTGTGTGGTGGGGAGCTATTCTAGACTAAAGTCTAATGCAAAGTGACCACCAAATGCAATTCATGAACCTTGACTGGGTGCTGATTCAAAAAAACATCTAAATGATATTCTTGGGACATGGGCGAAATTTAAAATGGAGTGGAAATTAGATGATACTATGAAATTACTGTTAATTTTCTTATGTGTGATCATGGTGGTGTGATTAATAGGAGAATGTTCTTATTCTTAGGCGATGAATGTGAAAGTGTTTTAGAGCGAAGGTGTCCTGATGACTGCAGCTTATTTTTAAGTGTGTGTGTGTGTGTGTGTGTGTGTGTGAGCGTGTTTCTGTCTGTCTAGAGATAAGGCAACATTAATGACAGAATGTTAATAATTGCAGGATCTAAGTGCAGGATATATGTGTGTTCATTATATCATTCTTTCAACTTTTTGGAGTGCTTGAAAATTTTCTTAATACAAAATTAGGGGAAAGTAAAGTTATAAATAAATAAGTTGTATCAACTGTTAATCTGAATTTTTTTGCATAATTTTGTGATAGAAATGGTAGACTAGTACTCTGTCAGATCAATTTGTTTTAGATGTTGTTTTTAAAATATAGACACTTGATAAATGTTGAATAAATGAATATAAATAATCAGGAAAATATAAATTAGAATGGGCTGGGGAAGTGGAGGGGTGGGAATTTAAAAAAATTAAAATGGGAGGTCATTTCCAGGTTTAAAAAAATGCAGCTTAATGTGGTGGCACATGCCTGTAGCCCAAGGTGCTTGGGAGGCTGAGGTGGGAGGATCTCTTGAGCTCAGGAGTTGGAGTCCAGCGTGGGCAACATACTGAGCCCCTGTCTCTAACTAATAAATAAATGAATGAACGAATGAATGGATGAATGAAAGAATGCAGATATATGGACCATAAATGATAAATACTTGGCTTTGAACTTCCTGGTTTACAAAGTGAAAAAGGAGACATAGTCTGTTATGTAGCAAACCTTGGGGACTTAAATACTTCTGGATTAGAAGATGGGTGGAAAATGACCAAATAAACAATGTAAATAACTGGTTCTTAGTTCTTACTAGTTCTTATTGATCAAGAAGAGAAAACATATTCAGAAAAATGAAACTATTGAAAAAACCAAAAAAAGAAAAACACAAAAAACCAAAAAAAAAGTGAAAATATACCAGTTCCTCAGAGAAAGCAAAACATTTCCTGTCATTTAGTGCTAAAAGAAATTTCTTGTGTGGGTCTTCATTTGAGCGCTCTAGATGATACAGTGGATAGGGCCTTCGAAGGTGTCCCTTCAGCAGATGCAGCTCCACTTTCACAAGGCTGTTTCTTGTACCTTCTGTTAAGAGAGCTGTGGGTATAACACTAAACATAACCCACGGGTCCAGGACGATACCGTCTGGTTATCCGTTAGTTCTGGGGCTGTCTTGTCCTTGAAGATGGAACCTGGTCTTTAAAGTTCTATGAAGGGGCCACAGTCAGTGGAAAAGGGAATGGCCTGGGATATAGAGCAGGGAGCATCTGGCCCCCAAAGGACCTTGTTATTATCCATTATATAGACTGGGGCTGTCTAGAATAAAGGATTTTCATTGCTAAAGAAGTTTGAGTTCCACTCATTTAGATGCTTGCCTATCCTTCAAGCAACCTTTCACAAATATCACTTTCCTCAGCTTGTCTTTGGATAAAAATGAGACAGCAGACGTTTTGCAGTTAAAGTCTGTGGTGAGGACCTGCATTGTGGATATTCTGAATTGGCTGAGGGCTACTCTTCGTTGGTGATCAAACTGTAAATGGAAGGTTACACGCTCTTCTGGAAATTAGTCAGCACTTTCCCTGAGCTGAGTGCAAAGAGCTGGTTCTGGGAAGCATATTGTTTTACTAGGAGGAAAAAAATCCTAGTTTTAGAATCAAAATAAAATGATCAAAATGGTTTCAAACAACAGAGCTAAGACTTTGAGGCCTGGCTTGAGAAGTTGTAGGATTTTAACAGCTTAGCCCTCTACATCCACTTCCCATCCCAGGAGGGAAAGGGCTTCAAACAGGTGGTTGGGTTCTTCAGAACTTACTCAACACTTGATTTGAATTTTTTTTTAATCAGGGAGAAGTAAAGAATGATGATTACCAAAATACTGAAGTTCAATATTGGGAGAGATATTTTGGGACACACAAAAAATGAGAAATGTTATTTTCTTGCTCCTTATGTCATTAGTAGATTTTTCATTAACACTGTAAAATGTAAATACAATATTACTGTGTGTATTATATGTTATAAAATTTTATAATCTCTGAATAATTAGTTCATATATATTTAGAAATTAGGTTAAGTTATACAAAATTGCTGCTTTTGTAGGTCAGAAATGGTCAAATATTGGCAATTTCTTATAATTCAACCTAATATTATTTTTTAAATATTATTTTGTTATATTTAAAGTAAACCTGAAATTATTGGATTCATAGACCTAAAGAGGAATTTATTATTTTTATTTTTTGAAACAGAAAAAATGCCTGTCTTAAAGGCTGAAGCATCGCATTATAACTCTGACTTACATAACTTGCTGTTCTGCTGCCAGTGTGTGGACGTGGTATTTTACAACCCCGATTTAAAGAAAGTCGTAGAGGCCCACAAGATCGTCCTCTGCGCTGTAAGCCATGTTTTCATGCTGCTTTTCAGCGTGAAGAGTCCCACTGACATTCAGGATTCCAGTATCATCCGAACTACCCAGGACCTCTTTGCTATAAACAGAGACGCTGCATTTCCAGGTGCTAGCCAGGAGTCTTCAGGCAACCCACCGCTCCGAGTCGTTGTTAAAGATGCCCTCTTCTGCTCTTGTTTATCAGATATTCTGCGCTTCATTTATTCAGGTATCTTGTCAAATGGTTCTGGTTACTCACACTCTCTTAAGCGTTTGAAGTGAAGTTTGCCTATGGTCCTAAAGAGGATTGGTTAGTTTTACAGTGATATTTTTCCTACCATCTGAGGTGAGGATTATACATGAACTAATAATAGCTTTATATGTAGGAATTGGTGCAAACTTTGTCTTCCTTACAAATTTATTTGCCTTTTTAATCTGCCAATTTTAAAAATTGTGGTAAAATACACATAATATAGAATTTACCATTTTAACCATTTTGAAGTGTAAAGTTCAATGGTATTAAATACAGTCATAATGTCATGCAACCATCCTACCATCCGTCTCCATAACTCTTTTCATCTTTAGAACTGAATCTCTGTGCCCATGAAACAATAACTCTCCATTGCCCTCTTCCCCCAGGTCCTGGCAGCCGCCATCCTGCTTTCTGTCTCTATGATTTAGACTACTTTAAATGTTTCATATAAATGAAATCATACAGTATTTGTTTTTTTGTGACTGGCTTATTTAACTTAGTATGTCTTCAAGGTTCATCCAAGTTGTAGCGTATGTCATAATTTCATTCCTTTTTAAGGCTGAGTAATATTGTACTGTATGCATACACCAAATTTTGTTGATCCATTCATCCATTGATGGACACTTGGGGTTGCTTCCACTGTCTTAGCTATTGTGAATAATGCTGCCATGAACATGGCTGTACAAATATCTCGTTCAAGATCCTGCTTTTAATTCTTTTGAGTATATACACAGAAGTGGTTTGTTGGATCATACAATAATTCTATTTTTAATTTTTTTAGGAATTGTCATACTGTTTTTTTGCAGGGGCTATACCATTTTATATTCCTACCAATAGTGTACAAGTTTACAATTTCTCCACATCCTTACCAACACTTCTTATTTTCTTGTTTTTTTCTTTCTTTCTTTATTTTTTAAAATAGAGTCTCACTCTATTCCCAGGCTGGAGTACAGTGAGCCAATCATGGCTCACTGTAGCCTCAATCACTTGGGCTCAAGCGATCCTCTTGTCTCAGCCTCCTGAGTAGCTGGGACTACAGACGTGTGCCACCACGCCTAGCTAACTTTCCTTTTTTATTTTGTAGAGACCAAGTCTTGCTATGTTGCCCAGGCTGGTCTCAAACTCCTAGCCTCTAGCAATCCTCCCCCCTCGGCCTTCCAAAATGCTTGGGATTACAGGTGTGAGCCACCACACCTGGCCTGTTTTCTGTTTTTTTTTTTTGATAGTAGCCATCTTAATAGGTGTGAGGTGGTATCTAATTGTAGTTTTGATTTGCATTTCCCCGATGATTAGTGATGTTGATCATTTTTTCATATGCTTATTTGTACTTGGTTTTAAAACTACTTGTAAAAATAATAATCTACTGAGCAGGTATGTTAATATTTTATTTTTTTAAAAAAAATCTAAAATAGAATTTATTGTCCAGTTTAACTTTAAAGAAATAAAAATTTCCAAGAGTATATTAAATCACATGTCTACACTTTAAAACCTAGATATTTACTCTTTGGTTTGTCTCATATATTTTGGAGGGAATCAAGGAGAGAAATTGCATTCAGTGTAGGAACTGGAAATCACTATCTAAAGTTAATTGAGACCTGATCAAGTTTGGCTATGACTATCTTAGATGTTACTTTTTTCGCTTACTGTGCCCTTTCTTTTTAAGATTCAGCTTATCCATTATTTTATTTTTTGTCCTTTTAAAGGCTCAGTGGCAAAAAAATATAAAAATAAAAATAAAAGCTCAGTAACAACTGTATTCTAAAAAATAGAAGTTATGAGTCATTTTAGCAAATGAATTGAAGGCCTCACATCTAAATGTTCCAAATAAGAATAGGAAAGAATGGATATAAAATGATTTTTAAAGTAAGCATTTATATGTAAGTTTTCTGAGAGCTCCTCTGTTCTTTAGTTTTCTTTTCCTACTTGGAATCATGTACTGATGAGATATTAGGCCAAGGTCACTCCTCTGGAATGTATCTGGAGAAACATTTATAATCTGTTTTTAGGCTTCAGATGGGAAACAGATAAGTTTATGAAGGTTTGCAAATAAAGAAAACAAGAACCATATAGGTAAGAAAATTTTGGGTAGCCATCCTTCATTTAAATGGTTAACGTTAAAAATAAGATACTACTTTTTCATTTGGGTTGTGGTTATATCATTTTATAAGTTAAAATATAAATTATGGTTTTGAAAAGTACAGTTGCAGCATGCAGATGTATGTGGATAAAACATATATATTGGAGTAGAATGTGGTGGTAGGTCAATGAGTATTAGCTAGGAAAAGGCATCAGTAAGCACTGTACGGTACGTACCCAGCACACCGCCTTGGCAGATCCTCCTTAAATTTCATTTCAGTTAAGGAGTAGGCTCTAGGAGCAGGGAGTCATCATATGAATAAGCCAGACTAGTTAAGGACTTCATTTAGTACTACAGATTTTAATACTTAAACTTAGAATCTCAGAGTTCAAAATTTAAGACTCATTTTGAAAAACTAAAATGTTTACATGTCAAAAGAAATAAATGTTTTTAATGATGTGTTTAAGGAATTGTGAAGGATATGTTGGACTTTTTGATGATTTTTCTGTTGAAATTATATGAATTATTTAGCAAGTTTGCCACAATTTCCATTGAATACTTTCAAATACTTTCATTATATCCTTTTTAATATGGTAGCAGTGAAATAACTAGATATATATCTCCAGTGACTGAACCTGCCTAGGTTTCTCCTACAGAGTGATTTTTTGGAAAAAAAGGGGAAAGAAAAAAATTCTCCTTGTACCCCAGGCCCCTTCCCTAGAGTCATTTACCTGTTACAAGTTTTTTATGTATTCACTCTGATACTATTTAAAGAGATTAATACAGTGGGGAATTTTGCATCAGTGAAAATGTGCTCTTTAGTAACTGCTCTTTTCCCAGGACTGCAGGTATATCCCATGCTGGAGCAGGGCGTGGGAGGTGATGACTGGGGGGAGATGTGGCGGGTGAGGCCTGGGGAAATTGTTCCTGCTGTTCTTAGAACCTGTGCTAGAGTTTTAAGCATGATCATACTGGGTTTTAGAAAGCTCGTGATATGGTAGGAGGATGGAGTCCAGTTAGGAGGCCCTATCACGCTGGTGACTACCCTCGGGAAGCCAGCACTTGGACAATGGGTGGCCCTGCTGTTGGCTCTTTGTCATGTAGACCGATACTTTGCAAACCTTAAAGTATGTACAGATCTCCTGGAGGTCTTATTAACGTTCAGGTTCTGATTCAGTAGGCCTGGAGTGGGACAGGAAATTCTGCGTTTCCACCAGTCTCCCAGGTGGTGCTGCTGCTCTGGACCACCAGAAACACTTGCTTTTGGAAGAACTGGGAGCCAGTGAATCGGGTCATAGAATTCAACACAGAGGTTTGGCCTGGGAGAGGAAGCTCATTATCAGTTTAGGGCCTATAGTCAAAATGGGGTGAGCTGCAAGGCTGACTGATGCAGAGCTATTTGGAGCTGGGGCTCTCAGTGCCGTGTTATGTTTCCTGCCTAAAGTGGGGAAAGTGGATGCTTAGTGGTTGGGTGGAAACTAAGTGAGCTTGGAATAGGGATTAGAAGGCAGACAGGCCTTCTAATGAAGGTATGGAGAGCTTGCTGAGCCACGGGTCCTCAACCAGTTCAGAGTACTGGCTTCTTAACCTGACACTGAACTGTCCCTTTCTGCTCCGATCTCTCCTTGTACACCACCGCCAAGGCCGGGTGGTGTCGGGTATGAGTGGGGCACAGACTATTGACCTGGGGCAGCGGAGAGACCCTGACGCTGGTCGAGGAGAAGGGAAAATAACTGGTTCTGCAGGTACCAATTAATTATTCTTTAATTATTTACAGATTATAACCCGTGACTCAAGCACAAGTTATCTTTTAAGTTATACTTTAAAAAGTATTAAAGCTGTATTTGCAAAGGAAAGACAATTTTAAAAAATGCAGAAAATTTGTTATGAGAAAAAAAAAATCACCCAGATTCCACTATCAAAAGAAAATGTGTAAACATTGATGTTTTGTTTTACCCTTATAGTCTTTGTGTGTGAATAGGTACTATTTTAAAATTTTTTTTTTTTTTTTTATCCAACAAAAATTTTAAACCTACATTTTTCTCAGAGACTTCAATACAGCAGTCAGGCTTCTTCTTCCTCCTCTTCTTTTTTTTTTTTAATTTTAAAACCTTTGAACAGAACACACGTTTTAAGGCACAGTAATGCACCGTGGCCTCCCCTTGGGTGATGTTAGAGAACCGTTGAAGACAGGAGCCCTTTGTTTGTATTCACACCAGATGGATTGGTCATGCAGAGGTAGAACTCCATCCGTGACAGGAACATTTGCCCTGAGCAAACATGGACTAGAAAACCATAAAAACCCTATCTCCTGTCCCTTTTTTTAAAAAAATTGAACCAAATTACAAAGGCTATTTTAATTCTTTTTAAATAACATTCTTTTTCTAACTTTTAGGAATTTGCGATTTTGTATATATTGTGTTACCGTGGACATTTGGTCCTATGTTTAGGAGGGACATGTTTAATAATCCGGTTATCATTTTACATCGGTATATAAGGATTCAGTTTATTTTTCTATTCAAGTTTTTGAGTAAATAAACACAGTCAAGGCATGTCTGTTTTGTGTATGTCAATCTTGTATTGGATAACAACAAATACTGCATAATGCATAAGTACTTAATGATTAACCCTAAAGAAGGAGTAATCTGAAAAATGAGGCTGGCAGTTTCCTAGTCTTCAAGGAGTAATCCTCCTATGGCATACAGTTGTCACATGCTTACAATACTTGCTACAGTCTTATGCTTGTAAATTCCTGAGTCACATTGATCTTAGATGGTTGGGAATTGAAATGTGGGTAAGAGCCTCAAGAATTTAGCTTTGAGTTCTTCCTGCCACAGATGGCCCTTAGAATGTCACATCACTTGCTGAAAAGCTGCCAGAGTAGATGACTATGTGGAAATAAGCTTTCATCTTCAGTTTGCATAGTATTGTCCAGATCTTGGAATTATTCTGTGGCGTGCTCTTTTCTGCATTGCATAAAAACACAGCCTAGTATACATGAGTATATCATGCTCTCTAAAAGTCTAATTAAGTGGTTCAAGGAGTTAACCAAAGAAAATCCCAGTCAACAATGCAAGATAAATAAGCTCTAGAGATCTGTTGAATGATGTCTTGCCATTGTGCCTATTAACAACCCTGAATTTATATACTTAAAAATTTGTTAAGAGAGTAGATCTCATGTTAAATGTTTTTACTACACACACACGTACACAAAAGGGAATTCCCAGCCTAAGAATTACTGCTTTATTAGGACCTAAAGGTGTCAAAGATGACTTGAGTAGCATTTCTAATTACGAAAACAGCCCAGTGAGTCTTCCTTTCATTTTCATTATTGGTTCTCTCTGTGTTCTCTGTGTTCTCAAACACATCAGTGTGGCCTGTGGGGATTGACCTGCTGCGGATCCCATATGTTTACATTACCTGATGCTTGCTTTCTGAATGCAGATATCGTGTAGGTGTTCTTTAGTTAATACAATTTTACTTGTATAATTTAGTGTAACTTTTGCTTATATATAACATAATTTATTATGTTAATAGAGAAGAAAGAGACAATACCTTAGCTTGTGAGAATGTATACAATAAAAAATACCCACACTTACTGTTTGCTACATACCACTAACCCTGGGTTTTGGTGATGGATGAAATTTCTAAAGGAAGAGCATTGTTCATCAACAGCATTCAGGGCACCTGGGAGTCACCTGGGAGCGTTTTAAGACACATTGATGTTAGACGCTCCAGCCCCAGAAATTCTGATTTACTTGATCTGGGGATGAGATCTCCTCTTTTGGTATTTTATTAAAGATATCCAGGTAAATATAATGCACAGCTGGAGTTGAGAATCACTAGCATATAATAAATTTCTTATCTGGGGTTCCTTAGCTTCTAAGGGATGCTTATACATTTTTATACAAACTTTAACATCAGTGTGTGCGTGTGAAATTTTCTGGGGAGATGACCCAAAGAATTTATGAAATTGTAAAAAGAATATGTGACCTCAAAATTAAAAAGCATTCGTGCAGGAAGAGGAAAACAGAAAGCATAGAGTTAGTTCTTCCAGACTACACTCCTTTGGGAATTTGAGGAGGAAGGGAGCAGTGGTGCCTGGAGCTGGGACTGGCCTGTGAAAGCTCAGTTGTGTTTATCATTCCTGACTTCGTGTTCTGTGATGTCATATTAGTAGCTTGGATTTGGCCATGGTGGGAGAATTACACCACAGAAATGGCAAATGCTCCTCCCTCCACGAGGGTGCGCTGTAGTAGTCAGGGAGGCCAGGCCAGAAGTTTAAAGGATGCACAGGAGTGCCAAGCGCTGCAGGGCTCAGCTGTGAGGAGCCTTTAGGGCCGCCGGACTCCCCAGTCTGCCCCTTCTGCTCGGCTGTGGCTCCAGTTGGTGCAGACTGGCTGCAGGTGCCTGATCTCATGGGTTCAGTAAGTTTAAAATAAATGAACCACATTTGTTATGTGCCCTCCTCATTCCCCAATATCAGGCAGAGTGCTGGAAATAGGAAGGGAAACATCAGAGAAAACAGATTGGGAGCAAAGAGAAAAGGATCTCCAATTACTCAGAGAGGCAAAATAACTTGCTTACAGATTGCACCCGTAGATAATAGCAGAGATCTAGATTCTGAGTCTCCTAACTATAACTGCCCACATTACACTTTTTGAATTATATTTTTCTTTTTATTTTTTTACAGTGATGAAGTCTCATTGTGTTGCTTTATTGTTTCATTTTATTTTATTTTTAAATTTATTTTGTTGTTGAGACAGAGTCTTGCTCTGGGCTGGAGGGCAGTGGCATTATCATAGCTCACTGCAACCTCAAACTCCGGGGCTCAAGTGATCCTCCTGCCTCAGCCCCACAAGTAGGTGGGACTACAGGCATGTGCCACTACGCCTGGCTGATTTTTCTATTTCTTGTATAGATGAGTTCTTGCTTTTGCTCTGGCAGGTCTGTAACTCCTGGCCTCAAGTGATCCTCCTGCCTGAGCCTCCTGTAAGCCAGCGTGCCCAGCTGGAATTACCTTACATTTTTAGGAGTTAGGACTTTCTATACACTATAAGGATAGATGAGGGCAATCTCTTGGAATGTCACGATTGGAATCCTTGATCCAGAAACCTGTGCACATCTGAACTCTAGTGACTTAGATTGTGTCGAGTCTATAAGGGCTTTAAAAGTACATTTGTTAAATTTTAAGACATTGCAACTTACAGCCAGTATATTTTTTTTCTGATTCTGGGATCGAAAAACTTCCCAGCATTGAGTAATGGGATAGATTCCATGGGGAAAAGGCCACAAGGGAGCAAGAGGCTGCATAGGAGGTGCTGCAGGCCAAGTGAGAGGAGTGCTTGGGGAAAAGGTCAACTTTCGCTGACTTTTTCTTATTAAAAAATAGGAATTTTTTAGGACACAGAGGAACAGGGGCTAGCAGAGTGGGAGACAGAAGTGAAGTGAGCCTAGGAAGAGAGAGCTCTGAAGCGGGGTACAGTGAAGACAGGGGAAGGTGGGTGGTGTTGCTCCAGTGTCACGGACATGTAGCTCGTCAGGAAACCACGTCACTCCCTTCCTCAGGCTGGTTTTGTAGAGTTGGCTCTTGGACATCCCAGTCTGACCCTGACAGTGCATGAGAACTTTTGAATATGTGCTATTGTGCTGTACTTTTGTCTACCTGAGGGTAGTCACTGTTCTCCATGATTAGTAAGATTTAATTCAACCTTGGGAGAGACAACATCTATTAATACCTTCTTACCCAGAGCAACTAGATAGTTTGGGTGTTGGAGCACTCGTGTTGACGGTAATTCATGTTCTGGCCATTGCTGTTGCCACGAGCTGGCCACCTATTACAGAGAGGTGGCAGCTGTCCTGGGAGGGAGACTTCAAGTTTTGAGAAATAATTTAGGGGAAGGCAAACTGATTTTTCTTTTCTTTTTTTTTTTTTTTTTTTGAGACACAGTCTCACTGTGTTGCCC
>CAUYSK010112818.1:0-30275 GCA_963575035.1 Avahi laniger | reverse complement strand
GCGGTGACCAGCACCTCTTGTATTATCCTGGATAAAGCTGGAGCCCATTCTACTAAGTGAAGTGTTACAAGAATGGAAAAACAAGCACCACATGTACTCACCATTAAATTGGTCCTAATTGATCAACACTTTTGCACACATATGGAAGTAGCATTCATCAGGTGTTGGGCAGGTGGAAGGGGGTGGAGGGGCTGGGTATATTCACACCTAATGGGTGCAGTGCACACTGTCTGGGGGATGGGCATGCTTGTAGCTCTGACTCAGGCAGTGCAAAAACAATACATGTAACCTAAACATTTGTACCCCTGTAATATTCTGAAATAAAAAAAAAAAAGAAATCCAGGAACAAGTATCAGAGGACACATTTGGGTTATAGGCACTTAAAATAAAATCCCTTCACCATGGACTACAAGGCCCATCATGATGTGACATCTATTTCCTCTTTGACCTCATCTCCTAACTCTCTCCATTTCTTGCTCTAATCCAGCCACACTGGCCACCTTTCCTTTCTCCCAATATGTCAAACTCTGTCCTACCCCCTGGCCTTTGCACTTGCTGTCTCTTCTGTCTGGACTGCTCTGCTCAGGCTGTTCGCCTGGCTGCCCCTTTCTCAGCCTTCAAGCCTTAGACACTACATTTCACTGAGCCTTCTCTGACTACCTGGTTGAAGTAATCCTTTCCCTGACTACTCTGTCTTAGTTCTCTATTTTTTCCTTCTCACTTCTCCTTTCCTTTCTTCTTTGTTCCTTCCTTCCTTAACAAACATTTGTTGAGCACCTGCTTAGTATTAGACACTATTCTAGACACTGGAGAGACAAAGGTCAGCAAAAAAAACATGTTGCTGGCTTTCAGGAGCTTTTGTTCGTTTCAGAATCAGACATAAGCAATCATCAAATAAACACCTACTTACAATAGTGATAAATGATATGAAGGAACTAGGGAGGTGCCATGGGGTGGAAATCAAGGGAAGGGTAGACTTTATCTAGACAGTCAGGAAAGGCTCCATTCCTTCATCACACTTGTCACTTGTGTACTGGTTTGTCATGTCTTCCCTACTAGACTTCAGCTCCCTGAAGGCAAGAAGCATATCTTCTTGGTTCCCCATTGCCTCCCCAGACCTGGCACAGTACATGCTCAATAAACACTTGGTAAATGAATGGATCAAGACTAGAGATGGCCAATTTAGGCATCCTCAAGATAGGGAGGTGGTTACATGCCAGGACATGGGCAGCATTGCCCAGGAGAATGTGTGGAAGGGGAAGAGCAGGAGACCTCGGAAGACCAAGGGAGGGGAGCCTCCAAAAGGAAAAAATCTAGGGGTCTGTCAGAGCCTAGGGCTGAGACCTCACCTTTGTCTCTTGCCCACATATGCTCACCTTGGCTGCTAGCTCTTCCTGATGCTAGCATGGAAAGGCCTCTGAGGATCCATCATTTCCAGCACCAAAAGACCCTGTAGTCTGGACCCAGGAGTCTAGGCCTCTTCTCTAGGAAACTGCAGGGTCCAAGGTGAAGGTTCTGGGACTCTGTAAGGCCCCTGGGACTTGAGGACTTAGATGGAACTGAACTCCCCCATACCTGAAAACCCTGGCTCCACCCTTCTCTGCTAGGACTTAGCTCAGGTGTCACCTCCTCCAGGAAGCCTTCCTTGACTCCCAGTCTGGGTTAGAAGCTTCCTTCTGGAAGCTCCTACAGCCCCCAGGGCTTCCTTCAGTCACTGCCCTGGCCACACCAAGTGTCATCTTCTAAGTATCTGTCTCCTTGGCCAGCCTGGGGCTCTCCAGGGCAGTAATTGCCTAGGCCTGACTCATCTGTGGACCCAGCACCACCCAGCACAGGGCTGAGCCAGGAAAAGTCTCAGGCGGTGACTGGTGAACCAACAAGGAAAGTAAATAATAACTCTGGACGTGCTGACTGCCCTACCTTGATGTGGATATTTGTGGGGGAAGAAAGGGTTAAGCTGGGCCATGACTACATGAAAGCTACAGGTGATTAGAGCTGTTGTGGGTCAATACTAGCAAGAGGGAAACTGTACCTTAGTGCCCAGATCCAAAGGGTGGGCATAAATAAATTGGCCCTTGTGGAAGGAGACCCATCTCTAAAGGTCCTTTAAGGGGAACAAAAAAATCTGAGAACGAAACAAAGGCAGGGCAGGAAGTGGGGGCACATTAAGCGCTTATTGCAAGAACACAGGGCGATGAGGAGCGGAGTAATGGGGACGGGAAGCTTCCATGGAGCCCCAGTTTGAGTCCTCATCCTGGCTATGCTACTATCTGCACAATCCTGTGCAGGTCGCCGCCCTTCCCAGCCTTGGGTTCACCAGATATTTGAAGTGCGAAGGACAGGAGTGGCCACCTGCGAGGGCTGAGGCCGTAGGTCCCGCTCTGTCGCGGGGACGGTGGCCTAGAGACCGCCAAGGACAGAGCCAGCGCCGGCGGCAGGGCGACAGGAGGCAAGAGACGCAGCACCAGTGCGACGTGGAATGTGTGTTTATGTAGGTAGAAAAAAGTGCACAGAAAAGTGGGGGCGTCGGGGGCAGGGAGCCCTGGCCTGGCCTCTGCTTAGTCGGAATTGCACGGACCCTCCTCCAGTCGGGGGGCTCCCTCAAGGGCGGGACTAGAGTGCAGGATTTGCGGGATCTCTGTCAGTGGACAATCGGCATTTTGGGGGGCGTGTGGGTTAAGAACTGGCTGAGCCTTTTCTGAACTTGACCCCTGAGAACACAGAGTACCTTAGAGGCGGGTCTCTCCAGGGGGTGGGGTAGCCCCAAGCTCTAAGGGCAAGGCCTGGGGTCGGGAGGACTCCGTCTTTTCCGCAAGGGCGGGGTCTGTGGGGTCGCGGCCCCGGGGCGAGCGGGAGGGCGGTCAGCCGAAGAGCTTGAGGAAGCACGGCTGGCAGTAGGGCTTGCCGGCGCGCTCCTGGAAGGAGCCCTTGGTGAGCGGGCGCAGGCAGAAGGTGCAGGTGAAGTGGTCTGGGTGGAAGCGGCGGCCCAGGGCCGACACGCAGCGGCCGGTCACCGGGAGGCCACACGTGGCGCACAGCGAGCCGCGGCGCGCGTGGAAATGGTTCTCGCACAGCGGGCGGCCCTCGTGCTCGAAAAAGCTGCCTCCGGAGAAGGGCGCGAAGCATTCCTAGGGAGGGGAGGCCGCGACGGGATAGGTCAGCGGCCGCGCCGGGCCGGATAACTCGCTGAATGCCGCGCTGTGACCCCCGCAGCCCCGCCCAGACGCGAAGCGTCGCTCCGGAAGGAACCTGCGGGGAAAACTCGCCCCACCCGGGGCCTGTCCCGCCTCCCCTTGGCCCGCCCCCCAGGCCTCGCCCCCCGGCGGCGCACCCTGCAGACGAAGCAGTCCGGGTGCCAGAGCGCGCTGAGCGCCGAGATGTAGTTGTCCAGGATGGGGCCCTGGCAGCCCTGGCAGCGCGGGGCGAACAGCTGCAGGAAGTCTCGACGGCAGTAGGGGCGGCCCTCGCGCTCGTGGAAACCTGGGGGCGGGAGGCGAGTGGGCCGAGAGGAAAGGGTGCGGGCGGGACCGGGACCCACGAGATCCGAGACTGGGGCAGATGGGGCAGTCAGAGAGGACGGGGTCTGAGGTGGCCAGAGCGGGAGGGGCTGGGACGGGAGCCCACGTGTGGGAGAGGGTAGGGCCAGAGGAGAACGAGAGAAAATTCATGGCCCCAAGGGCTCTGGAGGTCGGAGGGTTGGGGCCAGACGTCCCGGGACCCGCGGCTTTTAAGGCGGAGCCGAGCTCTCTCACCCTCGTCTCCAAATGGCTCTTGGCAACTGACGCAGCAGAAGTGCTCTGGGTGCCAATGGGTGCCCAACGCGGTTACCATCTTCTGCGGGAAGTGAAAGGGGACACTCAGTGTGACCGTCCATCCCTTCTTTGCTGCTCTCTCCCGCTCCGAACCTGGCTGACTGGGCTGAGGTATGAGTCCAAGGGGTGGAAGATGTAACAGGAGTTTGGGAACCAAAGAGGAGAGTGGAGTCCAAGGGGCCATGGACGTTGCCAAGGGGCACGGTCGGGGTGGGGGTGTGGGTGGGGGGACCAATCCGGATGAGGCCCATCCCACAAGCTCTCTGGGTGGGACAGTGACAGATCTGCCAGGCGGGCCAGGCAGGGCTCACGTGTCGGATGGGCTGGTTGCAGAAGCCACATCTTGGTGAGAAGCGCTCGAAGTAGCATTCGGGGCAGAAGGGGGCTCCATCCTTCTCAAAGAAGCTGCTGCCTCCCAGGGCCATGGAACAGCCACCGCACACGAAGTGCTCAGGGTGCCAGGCCCGGCCCAGAGCTGTCACCACCTGTGATTCAGGGGCATGAGGCTTGGGTCAGAAGGGCCCTCTGACTGCCACATGCTCAGTGAGCTATGGTTCACGTGGCATTTTACAAGCCTTCTCTTTGAGAGACCAGGATGAAGACTCTAATGTTCAAGACCGTGCAGCCTGTAAGTGATGGGGATTCAACCCAGCCTTGCTCCAGGGTTGACTTATTTATTCACGAGGCATGGCAGGCACAGTGCTCGCAATACTTTCAGGGGCCCATGAAAATGTTTTCATGTCTTTTAAAATTGGAAGAAAAAAATGAACTAGAAGAAAATGATTTAATATGAATATTTTCATCTTTATACCAACACAGACATAAAGTACAATTTTTAATTTTTTTTAATGGAAGAAGGAACCCATGAAGATGAGAGTCATAATGCCACCATGCATTGCTATGATCGGTGATTCTGGGATGGGTGTCAGGCACTTTATCTAGCAGGAGGCTGTAGACTACCTACTGGACACAGCCGTTGTCAATCACATCTGCTTAGTCAATAAGCCAAGAAATCCCAGACCAGACTCTGACAGAGGAGAGACAGTCTTTGTGGATGCCTGAGAAATGCTGGGTGGAGCCAATGAGTCTTGTGAAGATTAAATGAGATGGGAGTCTGTAAAGGAGCTAGAACAGTGCCTGGTACACAGTAGGGTCACAATAAATGATAACTGGGTTGGAATTCTCAACCTAGCACTTACCTGCTGTGTGACTCAGAGCTTCAGTTTCCTCATCCATAAAATATGAGTATCAGTAATACCCACTTCATAGAGTTATTTATTAAAAGGGAATAGCACAAAGCCTGGCTCTCAGTAAATATGGGTCTGTGGATCTCTGCCTCCCCTCTCACAGGGCTCCACTT
Organism: Avahi laniger; assembly: GCA_963575035.1. Taxonomy (NCBI): domain Eukaryota; kingdom Metazoa; phylum Chordata; class Mammalia; order Primates; family Indriidae; genus Avahi; species Avahi laniger. Next base: position 25,103 of record CAUYSK010112818.1, on the reverse strand, counting down.
ACCTGCCCAGCAATAGGTTTATTGCAGGAGCCACAGAGGCCCTTGGCCTGCGTGGGAACACCACGGCGGCTGAGGTCGGACTGCAGCAGCCCCAGCATGGTGTCCAGGCTGCCCTTGTTAGTCGGCTCTGGTGGGGATGGGGAACCTTCATTCATGGAGCTTGCCGCCGGTGGCTGAGTTGGCCCAGAGGCTGGAAGCTGCAGTGGGGAGGACACGAGAATTGAGTCAGCAAGGCAACAGGCATGGCGGGGTCTAGAATGAGTTGGGGAGCCACAAATTGACACCAGCCCAAACCCCGCCTGACTCACATGGTTCTGGACACGGAAGTCAGAGAGCGAGGCCATCAGTCTATCCAGCTCCAGAGTGGCCGAGGTGGCTGAAGACTTTGGGAGGACAGGAGATGGGCTAGAAGGGCTGTAAAGAACACAGCTTGTGTCATCACGGAGCCTTCCAGAGTAATGCTCCCTCCAGTAACTCAGACATCCAAGGCCCATCACCTGTCTCTCAGCCCTGCCAACTATGCCAAACTCACAGGCTGGGTCTTTTCTTGTCTTCAGATTGGTCCTCCTTCTGGTCCCCTGCAGCCACCTTGCTAGATGGGAACTGAGACATTATTTCATCTGGAGACAGGAGAGAAGGATATTGGCCATAGGGTCATGCTCGTCCCATCCTCCCAGTTGAGGCTTTGGGTTCCTTGAATTGCTACTCTGGGAAGTATACTCCCCTTGGTCTCTGCCCTTCCCTGCCCTGCCCATCTCCCATCAAGCCTTGCCTCAGTAACCCTGGTACCTGTGATGTTGAACTGGGTGGCATTAAGTTCTTGAAGCAACCGGTCTAGTTCACAGAGCCCAGTACCCAAGACGCCACTGGAAGAGGAGAATGGAGGGGCCGCAGGGGCTGCAGGCTTTGGGGACCGAGGCTTGCATACCGTACTGGGAAACAGAATGGGAGCCTGGGTTAAGGAGTGGGGAATCCAAGCCTTCTCACCTGAGCCTCCATTGGCTTCCTTAACCCCCAGTTCCCAGGCTCCTCACCTGTACAGATGGTCCTTGTCCCCAGAGGCCCCTGGAGACTCCCCAGACCCTGTCTACAGAGAAGAGATGCATATGTGTGATGACTGTCCTGGACTTTGTTCCACTCAGGCCCAGATCCCTTAGCCTGGGCCAAGCTGGGCCCTAGTAGCTGCTCCAGTCCCCAGCCTCTGATCTCACCTGTGTCTGGTGGCCATAGGGTGGGGGAGGTGTGAGTGGCTCTGGGGAGCGCTCCTTTGGAGCTCCTGACCTTGGCATATGTGAGGTGGTGGTCTCCAGGTCAGAGAGCAGGGCATCTGCAGGGAGAGGTCATCAGGGTGAGAGATTGAGGGGGTCACTGTTAGGGCAGAGACAGGGCCTTAAGATATCAGAGGATAAGGAGCAAATGGTCGATATTTGAGGACAAAAGCCAGTATTAAGAGCAGAGGTCATGAATCAGAAGGAAACACAGGGCCAGACCAAGGCAAAGAAGTGGAAGGGTAGCAAGGAATATTTATGACCAGAACATCCCAATTGGCTCATCCTGGAAGTCAAGCACAAACCCAGCCGCCTGATTCTTTTAACCCCCTGTCTTCCCTGATGCAGTCAAAACTGGCTCTACTCAAGCCAAATCTGGCTCCACTCCAAATTGCTCAATTGGCCATATGCCTGGCACCCAGCTTTCTGATTGGATGCACTCTCTGCCACACTCACCAATTCCTCCCCTTACCTAAACAGGCCCCGCCCAGCCTGGCCCACTTCCAAGCCCCACTGAGTCCCACCCTATGCTCCTCATTGGCGAGTTTGCCGGGACCTGCTTTCTGATTGGCTTCTTCTCCACGGTACAGTGCCAGTTACTCTTACTGAGGAGCACCCTCTACTGCAGGATGCTGGAAGCCCTTCCCTCCTATGGTGGGCACAGCCTTGCAGCCCCAGTCTCAGCAGAGAGGACAAGATACCTGGGTCCTCCTTCCAGCTCAAGACACCTCCCCAACCCCGTCCTGACACCATCCCCAGATCTGGGCACTTTGAACCCTTTCCCTTCCAGAACCTAGAAGTTCCTGCCCCTACACTCTTCAAATTCTTAATCTCTCTGACATCTTGACATTCCTCATCTATTATTCTCTTCCTTGCCCCAAGGACTTGACCTCAGCCATACTTAGGAGCCCTTAACTCTTCCCAAAATCCTGGCGCAGGCCCGCTTTCTTGTCCAAAACTTGATGTCATACTCTCCCCTCCCGTCTGCTTTCCCAGGCCCCGGGCCCAAGGCCCCTTTAACTCCTCCCTTCCCAGAGCCCCTGAGCCCAGGAGCCCACTGGCGCTAAACCTCCCATTTCATCCCCCGCAGCCAGGGATGAAGGAGCGGAGTTAGGGAAGAGGGGAGGGAGCGGCCGGCTCAGGAAAGGCAGGAAGAGAGGCAGGAAGGGGGACGTGGAGTTGGAAAGGAGGCGCGGGCAGAGTCGAGAAGCAGGAGATAGAGGATGGGGAGATGCCGGCAGTGCGACAGCGGGGAAGCAGATCTAGGCAGCAGTGAGGGGCTGGGGACCCGGGGATCCGGGCCCCACTCACCCAGGTCCTCCATGGCGGGGCGCAGGCGGGTGGCGCGGGGCGAGCAGGGCGGGGGCCGTGTCCGGTGGGGGCGGGGGCGGGGGGACGTCCGGGAGCTGGAAGCCCGGGCGTGACCATGTAAGGAAGCCGGGACCCGCTGGGATGGGGATAAGGGGGGGCCGTGAACGGGGGAACCCGGGGTGGGGGCGTGGAAGGAAGGGAGAGCCTCTGCCCACCCGAGCCCAGCCCGCCGGCCTGCCGCGGAGGCGGCCACACCCCAGCCTTGGCCTCAGCGGCAGGGAGCCGCAGGCGACCAGAGCCAGAGCCAGAGAAGTGGCTCTTCCCGACCAAGCCCCAGAGGCCCAAGCATACACCCGCCAAAGCCAGCACCCGAGTCCTAGACAGCCTCCCTCCCACCCGGGCCATTCCTGAGAGACTCGTCCCAGACAGAATTTTTGAGTTGGACGCAGGAGTGCTGTTTTAAGGTTCAGTCAGACCCCAGGTTCGAAGACTTTCCATGGGAGACCCTGACAGACAAATAAACAGAGATCCGAAGAGGCATACACACTAGACACAAAGAAATCTCTCAGAGTGGAGACAGACAGAGCGACCCCACCCACATTCTAAGCTAGAACCTTCCCTCCAAGGCTTGGACATAGACCCAGGTAAACTGAAACCCAGGCCCAAGCCCCACGCAGACTAGGGGAAAACACTCCCAGGCAGCTAGACCTCAGCCAGCCTGCAGGACAAAGCCTTTCCCCAACACTGAGGTGACCCAGGCCTGTTCCAAAATAGCACTTTCCCAAGATACTGATGAGCACACAGAAGGCAACACACGGACTGCAGCCACAAAGTACCGAGAGGCTTTCCTTCTCCAGACAGAGGCCCTGAGGGATCAAAGTGGAAAGGAGACACTCTAGAGATGGGTGGGGACGGACACAACTGTGCTGCAGCCACTCTCTTGGACAGATCTGAGCACCGGAGTGTGGGTCTCAACCCAGGAGCAAATCAGAACCTGGGGAGCTTTTTAAAAATGCTGATGCCCAGGGCACCACACAGTCCAATTCAATCAGAAAGGGCCCAGGCATCAGTATTTTTTCAAAGCTCTCTGCGTAGCCCTAACATAGCCTGAGAACCAGAGGCCTGGATGAACACCCACAGACCAAGCTTAGCTCCCCAGAAGCAGACCCTGGTAGGCCCAGTCCAGCACTCTCCTCAAAGTCAGGCTGCCACCCACGTGGTCAAAGATCTGGAAGCCAGGTGATGGAGACCCGGCCTTGGACACCAAAGCAACATCAGCCCTCCCCTCATCTGAATGCCAGCACAGGGCTTTGGCTCTCTCTGGCCATGATTAAGATAGGGCCTCAAAGACTTCAGGAATACAGTAGGTCTTCCCTTAGGCAGACAGCAGTAAGACACGTGACCCAAGAGAGGAAAATGAACCCAGAGACTGAGGGCCCAGTCCAGATGGGCAAAAGACAGTCAGGAAACAGTAATGCCAAGGCCTTCCAGACACATCCCCACACTCATGGCACTCCCTCAGCACAACCCTCTCAGCCCTGACCAAGGTCTGTGTGTCCAGCTGGGTGTTATGTCTGAGCAATAAGGCCCTGTGAGCAGGAAGTAGACTTCTCTTGGAGCTCAAAACCACATCCTAGGAAGAAGTCTAGGAACTCTACCCTATCCTGGGGCTCCAGGAACCACTGGCCGATTACTTATTAAACTCTGACATGCCAAGGGTGGCCTGTGTCAAGGCACAGAGACCTGCATAAGACTCCGTTTGGTGGGTGAAGGGGTGGGGCTACTACCACAGGAAAGTAAGCAGAGACACCATACAACAGAGGTATCCAGCTCCAAAGTTTTTAATCTGAACTCCAAAGGGCTGGACCAAGCCAGATCCCTGGGGCCCTGGGCTGTTATTCTCTTGGGCCCCATGCCCAGGCCCTGCCTGGCCTTGGCTTCTTACTCCTGGGTCTTCAGATCCTCATCCTGCGGTAGCCGAGGCAGCTCGCTGGGCAGGGAGCTGCAGGCCTGAGTCCAGTAGGAAGCGCAGGTCAGGGCTGGGATGGGGGCTGGGCCCAGCAGAGGTTCGTAGAGGCAAGGGGAGGGTGGGTCTAGGTCCAAAGAGCTTGAGGGTGGGAGAGCTGGGTTCACAGTGGGAGACACCAGGCCTTGCAGGCAGCAAGGGGAGTCCGCGGCGTCATCCTGGGGGTCCGATTCCATCTTCTCATCGGTTCTCGATGACGACTCCTTCTGCTCAGCCTTCTCCCTGACCAGTCTGAGGGAGGTCCTGTTCACGGCCAAATTGTCCTTGGGTCCCCTCCCAGGGGACATCAACAGTCTAGGCTGGGACCTTTGCCTCCAACTCAATCCCCATCACCACAGCCAGTAAAGCCTCAGTCAGGAGCCCTGCCTCCTCACCCGCTGCCTCCACAAGCCCCACCAGGGCCAGGCCCCGCTTCCTTGGGCACTGCCCTGGCCCCAGTGTCCAGCGGGCACAGTGGGCAGCCAGCCGGGGCCGGCCCAGGCGGAACACCTCACCCACAGACTCTGGCCTGCCCTGAGGCCCCAGGTGGATGCGGCCCACAGCCTCTTCCAGCTCCTCCTCCAGCCCAGGCAGCAGGAAACGGCCAGCAGCCTCCAGCGCCTCTTCAGCCTCTGAGCCCAGCAAGGGCTGGCCTGGTGGGGGCACAGGCCCCAGGGCAGCGCCACAGCCCCGGCAGCCATGCAAATGATGCAGGATAGGCCAGGCTGCACTGGGTGACAGGCCTCGCAGTGGCACTAGGTCCATCTGGGCTTCAGCAAAGCTGCCAGATAGCAGAGCCCGGAAGAAAGGGGAGGCAGTAGCTGAGGCAGCTCGCTGGGCAGGGAGCTGCAGGCCTGAGTCCAGTAGGAAGTGCAGGTCAGGGGCTGGGACGGGGGCTGGGCCCAGCAGAGGTTCGTAGAGGCAAGGGGAGGGTGGGTCTAGGTCCAAGGGGCTCGCAGGTGGGAGAGCTGGGCTCGCAGCGGGAGACATCAGGCCTTGCAGGCAGGAGAGGGAGTCCGCAGCAAAGAAGAGGAAGAGCGGGTGTGGAACAGGCCGAGTTAGCGCTGTGAGGAGAAGACGGAGGCCACCCTGGTCCAGAAGTAGCCGGCGCCACAGAGAGGGCTTCCTATGGGGCAAAAAGCAGTCTTTTAGGAGGTGGAAAAGAGTGACACTGGGAAACAGCAACATTATTCCCCTGACCCCTGCAAGGCACCCACATCCCCCTCACCGACAGATGAAGGGCAGGGTCAGCGCGCAGGCCACACGGTCCTCAGGGCTCCCAGAGAGCAGCAGGTGAGTGAGGGCACCTACTCCGAAGGGTGACTCGGCCTGTACGGTCAGGTTCTGCAGCAGCATCTCACCTGCAGGGGTGGGCAGAGCTGGTCAGGTTGGAGTTGGTGTCCAAGACTGGAGTGGGAGGGGCAAAGCAGGACTCTGGGCACTTGAAAGGAAGGAGGGTAAAGCCTCAGGGCAAGAAATCAGGGCACGGAAGAGGGAGATGGCTGCAGGCCCTAGAGGGCTGGGGTCAGGAGGCTAGAAACTAGAAGTCAAGGGCGAGAACACAAAGTGGGATGGTCAGGGTGTGAGTCTGGGCCCTCAAGGACTGAAACAGTCTGCAGTCAGGGCACGGAAGACAGGGCGGTCCCTGGCAGCGCTGGAAGTGGTGGTGGGGCCTGGGAGGACGCGGTGCCTGAGTCGGGTTCACCAGTCAGTGGTGGGGGGAGTAGTCAGAACAGTGCAGAACCAAGAGCAGAGTTGGTATAGAAACACAGGCAAGATTCTAGGCTGTCAGGGACCACACCTCGTGTCAGGGTATGTGTGCGCCAAGGCTTGGGCAGAGGGCAGAGTAGAACTCCACATGCTAGGCCTGTGGAGCAGAAGGGAGTGTCCCACTGCCCACCCAGTGACTGAGGTTGTTCTGATGGTGAGCTGGGGAGGACAGTGAGAGGGCAGATGAGTGGTAAGGTGAGGTGCTGGGCCTGCTGAAAGCATAGGAGGAGGCTGGGGCCTCGTCTGTGGGCAGGAAAGCAGGGGAGGGGACTTACCCAGCTCTCGGTGCTGGCTGCGGCGAGCAGGCCGGGCACGTGGTGCGGGCCAGTCATCTGGTGCAACGCCAAGCACCAGCCAGGCCCGCAGCAGCGCTGCCCCATAGCTGCGCACGAAGGCCTCGAGGCAGGCAGGGTTGCAGGTGAGGCGCGCCAGGATGCGCAGTGCGCGTGGGCTTGGTGGACCAGGTGCACCGGTCACGTAAGCCAGTAGGCCGCACAGGGCGGGGCCGGTCACCAGTGCCCCGCTCGGGTCGGGAGCCTGGGAGAAGCGTGACAGCAGCAACAGCGCAGGTCCCTCACGTCCCCAAGGCTCCTCAGTGGAGGTGGCAGGGCTGCGTCCTGGCGTGCGCAGTGTGCGTGGTGTCCGCAGCACGGTTGGGCTGACTGGCTCCACTGGCTCTGGTGGGGGACAACGTTCAGGAGACCAGTCTGGAGAGATGTCTCCGGGGCCTGCGGCGTAGCCCTCGGAGATCAGCCACGACCTGCAGAGGGCAGAAAAAGGACACTGAACCCAGAGCCAAGGTGATGCAGCAGAGTCAAAGGAGGCACCTTGCAAAAGGAGGTGAAGCGGGAGAGAAGAGGATGATGGATAAAGGGGGGATGGGGAGAAACAGAAGTTGGGGAGGGGTTACCAAAACCTCTTTCAGAAATTACTGACGCCTATCATGCGCCAAGCCCTGCTTTATGTGCTGGGGAAAAGCACCAAACAAAACAAAGTCCCTGTCGCCTGGGAGCTGATGTTCTGTTGAGAGTAGCAGACAACAGTATCAGTAAACCATACGGTATGTTACTGTGGTGTAAAATGATAACCGAGAAAAATAAAAAGGCATAGAAAGAGCCAGGGAAGAGGAGAGGAAGCGAAGAGCTGAAATCCTAAAGGAGGTGACAATGGTAGCCCCCACCGAGCAAGTAAGAGCTTAAAGACTTACAGGAAGTCAGAGACAAAGACATGTATGAGGAAGAGTGTTCCAGGTAGAGAGAATAGCAATCAAAGAGGCCCTGAGATGGTACCCACCTATCATGTTCAAAATCTAGCTAGAAGGCGGTAAGTGTGTAGCGGGCACCAGGGAAAGTGGTAGGAAATGACGTCAGAAAGTTCACAACAAGGCCAACATTTACTGAGCAACGCTTAGTGCCAGCTAAGGGGCAAATCTTAACAACAACTCCATGAGGCACGTATGTTACACACAAGGAATCAGAGTCTCCAAAGAGTGAATCAGTTTGCCCATGATGTTCCTCCGTGTAAGCAATGGTAACAGAGTAAGAACTTGGACTCCAGAGCACACCATCTTAACCAGTACACATCCCAATGAACTTGTCCAGGGCCCAAAGTTCAGAGGTGCTGGTGTGGAACCAAAGCCAAAAGGTAGATCCAGGGGACGGGAGGTATGTTTAATGGGGACTGGAAGGTGGTCATGTCAGAAAGAGCAAGGAATCAGGAGTCCTAGTCTCTTACTGAGACAGAATGGGGGGCAGGGTAGTGAAAAGGACCAGAAGAAACACAAATCCCCACCCCAAGCATCGCCCAAGCTCCCAATCCCTGAGGTGGGGACTCACCTGAGGCTTCGGAAGCTTCCAGCCTCTGTCCGCTCAGGGGTCCGCTCCTCGGGGAAGTCCCAGGAAGCAGCTTCTCTTCCCTCTTCTTCCTCATCGCCAACCTCACCACACAGCTGCCCAGCCAGGAGAGGTACAAGTCCCAGAGCCTGTAGCCTGCCCAGGGCCCCAGTATCATAGAGAAAGCCCACAAGGGCGGCCACAACACGAGGGTGCCAGGCACTGGCACGAGGGTCCCGCAGCAGGCCCATCAGCAGCTCCAAACCACCAGCATCCCGCAGCCGGGCCCGGTTGATGGCCTCCCGGCACAGGAGGCACACAGCCCGTACCAGGGGCTGCTGGGAGGTGGGGCTGGCCCCATTGGGGCCCCGGCGCCGCTGGAGCTCACCTAGTAGCACCTCCACACCACCAGCATTGCCTAGTGCAGGTCGTACCAGGCCTTGGGCACACAGGTTGGCAAGGATCAGAATGGTGGCCTCGCTTACTGACCGTTTGGGGTGGGAAGCCAGGCTGACAAGTGGGCCCAGTCCCCCACCCAGACTTAGCTGCTCAGCACAAGCCCGGGAGCAACCTCGGCTGAGTTCCAGGAGGGCACGGACTAGGGCTGAGGTCAGTGCAGGGTCTGGGGCAGCAGCCAGGAGCTCAGCCAGTGGGCGCACTGCTCCCTGCTGTGCCAGGGCCAGGCGGTGCTGGGGTGAGTCCGCCAGGTTGCGGAGGGCACGCACCACGCTCTGCAGGCACTGTGAGTCCTGACAGGCTGTCAGACTCTCAACGAGCAGAGGAACAGCACCTGAAGAGGGGAGGAAAGCAGAGGATAGAAGGTGAGCAAGCACAGACACTCAAGCCCTTCTCCCACCTCGAGCCCTAGCTGACCCCACCCTCACAGCCTTCTCACCAGCAGAGTGGATGTCCCCACAGCTCTCAGGTTCCATGGCTAAGTTCCCCAGAGCCCGGGCTGTTCGGTTCTGGATGCTGTCTGTCTTCACACACTGAAGAATGGTCACTGCAAGGAGAATGTGGGCTCGTGAGGGTTCTACCCTTTATTGTCTCTCTCATTAATCACCTCAAGAATGTGGTCTGAGAGGGTCAGGGAAGGCCTTCGAAAGAGGCTAACACTCGATCTGGTCTAGAGGGCTAAACAGGTAGGTATTTGCTAGAAGGATGGTGGATGAGGGTGTTTGAGGACATTTCTGGTTTGGAAGCAGTCTTTGCAAAGGTCCAGAGGTAAGACCCAGTGTCTGTGCTATAACCTCATGAAGGGCTTCGAATGCCAAGCCAAGGGGTCAGGACCTGATATGAAGGCACTAGGACCAATGCAAGGGTTTTAAGAAGGGGAGTGACCCCTGGCATCCATGGGAAGAAAGGAGTATGACTGGAGGACTGGTGAAGAGGCTGTCACAATAGTCCAGGCAAGAAAGGACAATAGCTTCTTAAACCAACTTAGCTATAAGCACCACCCAACCCAGGGGTACCAGTCTCTGGGCACATGGTAGAAGGAGGCATAGAAAAGTGGATAGATTCAGGAGCAATTCAAAATGCAAAATAGAAACTGAATTATGGGGGTTACTTAATGTACTAGGTCTCTTGTCAAACACATTATGATCCAGATACATTTTATGTAAATGTTAAATATATTAATGCTTCATTTATCAGAAAAATTAATATTTTATAAAAACTAGCATAATTTCATGGAGGGCAAGCCATGTTTTGTAAACTGTGTTCACACGATTGCCACTAGGAGGCACCAATTTAGCTGGTAAACAGAAAAGTTTATCTTTTGCTGGGATTTGTTCTTACTGTGTGTTTCTATTATAATGACCTGAAGTACCGAGCCCATGCTTAGAGAGTTGGGTGCTATGTTTGTATTTCATTTTCTTCCCACTCCAATTTTGCGAGATAGCTATTATCCTATTTTACAAGGAATCTTAGCCTCGGAGGGATTAGATGACTTGCAAGAGAACTGCCTTTCTGAACCACTACACCTTCTGGCATCCGCTCAGCAAGTAGGGCTTCAGACCCTTGCACACGGCCAGACGCATAATAGGCACGGAGTGTCCTCTTAACTGGAGGATAACAATCATCTGAAAAAGTCACCAAATAACCCTTTGGGTTCTGCTAGTCCAGACGCGAGGGAAGTGCTCAACAGTCAATACCTAGATCATGGCTGTATTTATCTGGTCTAGGAGGGCTCTGGTGTAATCTATACAGAAAACGTTGACGTCGCGGGGCATGACAGCTGGAGAAATGGGAGCGCTGCGTCATCACAAAGCACGTTATTCCAAGCTATGACACAAAGAATTCAAGAATGCCCAAGCCCAGAGAGAGATGCAGGTGGAAATCTTTCTAGGAAATGGGGGCGGAGCACTTACCCAAAGGGAGTATGCCTCCGAGTCTGCGCACTTCAGCCCGGCACGCCCCTTCCGTGCAGCAGTTGGCCAGGATGCTGAGCGCCAAGTCCAGCGTCTTGCGCAGGCGCACTGGCGGCGAAGGCGTCGACGACATGGCGGAGGGGGCGGAGCCCGATGAAGGGGCAGGGCCAGAAGTAGCTGACACGGCCGACGAGGGGGCGGAGCCAGGGCCGGCCTGGGAAGGGGCGGGCCCCGCTGCAGCCGCTCGTCGTAGCAGTGCGAGAAGGGGGCGGAGCCCGCCGCGTGCCCGGAAGCGCTCGATTCCCCCCGCTGCCTTGATGTGGCGCGTGCGGAGGGCTAAGAGCGCACGGCCCAGGGGTGTCTCGTTGGTAGCTGAGTCCTTTTCCCCACCCAGGCCCTCCCCGGCCGCGGCCGCGAGCTGCGCGAGGCAGAACGAGAGCGAGTCCGTGAGCGCTAGCTTTGCAGCCGCCATCTTGGCTCGGGCGTATAGCTCCGCCCCACTCCTCGCCACTTAGCCGAGGGAGCGGAACTGGAAGAGAGGGGCGTGGCCGGGGTCCTCCTCTCTGACGCTTGTAAAATAGCGCCGCCGCAGTTTTCCTGCGAGTCGGAAGTTGTAATTATCGATCCCGGAACTCTGGTTCTTGCACAGTCGCAGAAGGCACGTCGGGAAGTGGTGATTATCTAGTCTTTGTGCGAGCCCGGGAGGCGCGTGCGGTGCATGCTGGAATTTGTAGTCAGCAGCAAGCTTAACATGCCTCCCTCAGGACGAGTGGGAAACTCTCTTCCAGGAGTCTCCCAGTGGGCCGGTGCCTATGGAGATCCAGACGTCCAACCATGGAGTTTTCCTACCGTGCTGCTTTGCCCCCGGCGTGTCCTTGGCAAGGACCGCCTTTCTGCATTCAGGCTCACTTTGCTGCCCCCCAGCGGTGGCCGGGGCTCCGAAGTCCGGGCTGACCGACTCGGAGTACCCTGAGCCAGGTCGAAAGTGTTATAAGCCCTGACAGCGCCGCAGATGGGAGCTCTCGCTCGGTCAGGTGAATGAGAGGGTTAAACCTACCGAGAACGTTCGCTGCCACTTCCTAGAGCGGCACTGGCTTGTGGACTTTTCCGTTTCCGTTGCCGGACCCCAGGGTCCCGAGTGTCTCCAGTTCTGGCTGTGTTTATGAGCTGAGTAGCTGGCATCTAGGGAACCGGGCGCTCTTCACCTGCAATGGAGTCGGCGGCACCAGAAGTGGCGAGGGAGAACCCGGACGGGGCGGAGCAGCAGGGGAGCGGAACATTAAGATACCGGGGAGGCTCCAGGTCGCCCCTAGATTGCGAGGTTGTTCCGCCTGAGCGGCCTTTCCTGGTGTGGCAGGGGCAACCGGCCGCCCGGGAAATGCTGCTGGGCCTGCAGTACCTATGTAGGCCAGGCTCTGGCCCTGGAAAGGAAGAAGACTTTGCCAAGACCAACCTTCCTGCACTCTCCAAAGCTTTCGAGTGCCGGAAGTGTGGGCTGACCGCAGCCTGCCTCCCCGACCTCATTCACCACCAAAGCAGCCACGCAGGTGACAAGCCTTACAGTTGTCCGGAGTGTGGCAAAAGCTTCCGACGTGGCTCAGATCTAGTTAAACACCACCAGGTACACACTAGTGAAAAGCCGTACCCCTGCCCCGAGTGTGGCCGTTGCTTCAGCCTTAGCTCCAGCCTTATCCAGCACCGTCGTTCCCACGCAGGCCTCCGGCCCCACAAGTGCCCGGAGTGTGGGGAGGCTTTTGGCCGCAGCTCAGACCTGGTAAAACACACACGGGTGCACACAGGTGAGAAGCCCTGCACCTGTGCTGAATGTGGTAAGACTTTTAGCGTTAGCTCCAACCTGATCCAACACCAGCGCACGCACACGGGGGAGAAGCCTTACCGCTGTGGGGACTGCGGTAAGAGCTTCAGCCTTCAGCTCCAACCTGTTGCAGCACCAGCGCTCACACACCGGTGAGAAGCCCTGCCTATGTGCCTGGTGCAGTGACAGCTTTGGGCGCAGCTCCTATCTGCTCAAGCACCAGCTTTCACACACTGGTGAGAAGCCCTACAATTGCTGTGGGTGTGGCAAGAATTTCACCAGCAGCTCGGACTGCCTAGGGCACCAGCGCACCCACAATGGAGAGCGGCCCTTCAGGTGTCCTGAATGCGGCTGTGGCTTTAGTGAACTCACTCAGTTCACTGAGCACCAGCGCATCCATCTGAGTGAACGGCCCTATGCCTGTTCAGAATGTGGCAAAATCTTCTACCACAGCTCCAAGCTTCTTAAACACCAACGCTTGCACACAGGTGAGAAGCCCTACAAGTGCTCTGATTGTAGCAAGAGTTTTGTGGACAGTTCAAATCTGCTGCAGCACCAGCACATTCACACAGGCCAGAAGCCTTACGCTTGCAGTGAGTGTGGCAAGAGCTTCAGCCAGAGCTCCCACCTGCTCGTCCACCAGGTGGCCCACAGTGGTGAGAAGCCCTACATCTGCTTGCAGTGTGGCAGGGCCTTTGCCAGAAGTTACAACCTGGGTCAGCACCAGTGGACACACCAGGGTAGCAGCCTCTGCAAGTACCCCAGGCTTCAATTTTAGCCCAGATTTCAGCTCTGACTTCGGTCCAGTGTTCAGGGAGCCTGAAGGGACTAGGGTCTCTAAGCAGACCCACTTTCTGCTCCCCTAGGGCTGTTGACTTGAGAGCTGATGACGGGATTTGGAAGAGTCTCCACATCTTTTGCCAGGCCTTCTGGGCTGAGTTAAGGAACCTCAAGCTGGAAGAATCGGAACACTAGAGTTGTGATCGCTGTCTTCAGGGAGTCCTTCCAGATAAGAGGGTTTAGGCCTGTTCTTTAAGGATACAAAGACAAAACTTTGGCCAGCTAGAGGGATAGTTTGGGATGGCAGGAGCTGGCTAGCACTGAGGTAGCTGCTTGCAGATGTAGGACACCTCTGGCAACTACTCACCTACTCTCTTCGCAGGCCTAGGGAAGACCCAGAGCAACAACTACCTCTTCCCAGAGGAATGGGACCAGAAGCCAGGCAAGCCCCTCTGAGGAGTGCAATGGCAGGGGAGTGGGAAGGGATCCCCTAACCTAACTTCAAGAGGGGACCCTGAGGAAGACTGTGTTCTGGCAGAGGGACCAGAGAGTTTGAACTTGGGACCATTATGTGAGCTCTAGGTTGTATGACCCTTTTGAAAGACCTCTCACCACATGAGAACTATCTTTACAGGTGAAGCTAGAGTTGTAGGGCCCCAGAACAGACCTGTCTGTTGAGTTCAGGGGATGCTTTGCAGCATTTCTAGGCAGGGGCAAAAAACTCAGGGTTTGCCTGTACCTTCCCCTTCTTCAGCCCCTTCCCTCACAAGTTCCCCAGGCTCTTTCTCTGCTCCCCTGTCAATAGAGGAAAAAGTGGTGAAGATTCTCTTGTGCCTGGACATTGGGGACTGAATGTGGCCCTTTCACCTGGGCATTGCCCAAACAAATGTATTTCTACTGGTAAAACAGCATATATGGGAGCCGGGGGAGGCTTCCCAGAGCACTACGTAATCTGTGCTCAGCAGAGTCCAAACTGTGAGGCCCTTCCCTCCCCAGAGCTGCCGTGTTCTGGAAGAGGCACAGATGGAAGACGTCAAATTTTGAGGTTGGAGGAGGGAGCTGCCTGTGGGACAGTCCTACCATTAGTCCATCTGGTTCCCTGCCCGCAAATTTTGCCTTCTTTTATCGGGCTTACCACATCGAGGACTGTGCCCACTGAGAGTAGGGGCTAAAGGGAAGGAATATGAAGTAACCCCACCCACAGCTTCGCGCTCAGAATGTTCAGAATTGTCTCTTCTTGGCTATGTGACCTTGGGTAGGTCTGTCTCATCCGAGCCTGTTTCTTCATCAGGGATGGCTACTTCACAAGGTTGTGGTGAAGACTCCACGGGAACATCTACATGAAGCACCTGGGTCAGAGAAGTGACTCAGTAAACCTCAGTTCCCTTCTTTCTAGACCCCTGTCAAACACTATGCCAGCTCATGTACTAGTTTCTCCCTAAGATTACAGAAATGAGTGAGACAGCCCCAGCCCTGGGGTGGCTTGCTAGCCTCTGAAGGACGTGGACTGAGGATGAGTAACAACACGGAGTGAATGACACTGGGAGTGAAGAAGGGCCCTGCCTGGAGCAAATCTGTGAGGCTTCATGAGGTGGTGACATCTAATGAACAGCACTTGTGTCCTCAAACCAGAAGCAACAAATGCCCCCGAACAGGGGGTCAGTGATGAGGGAAAGGGTTTTTGACATGTTCCTCATTGAGGACACCTCAAAGACCACAAGCCAGGGTTTGAGTTGCAGGCCTGAGCCCAGCATTTACATAATAGGTACTCAGTAAATAACTGCAAATACTGATCAGGTCCTGTCTACACTGCTTACTAGCGGCCTTTGGGCCTCAGTTTCCTCAGAGTTGTATTAAATACGTGTCAAGTGTTAACTTACTCTGCAAAGTCTGTACCTTTGTGTACAGATGATAGACTTGGGCATTGGGAGGATTTGTGTGCAAAATCCCTTTCAGAGATAAGCTAATTTCTCACATTGAGGTAGGTATTCCTGGGCCCCTTCTCCACTCAAATTGCATAAAACTGGCCTAACCAGAACAGGGAGTCAGGCCAGACCACAGAAGCAGGAGAGATGGGCTTAATCCAGCAGGTATCTATCCTGGGCCCTGCATTCACTGTGCCCTGAGCTGGGTTTAGAAGCAGGCTGACTGTCCAAGCATGTGACCAGTGCTTGGGCCAGAGATAGGAAACACATTTGTTTTGGCCCTCACAGTGTGTGTGTGTGTTTAAACAGTTGAGCCAACAATTAAATCAGGAGATTTCAGGTCACAATCTAAATTTCTAGTATTTTTGTTTGTTTTGGTTTCTAAATCAGAAAATTTGGCAACATTTGGATCTTTATGGCAATGATTTGTTGTGTAGTGGCTGCCCCAAACATGGACAGTCCCCACAACTCGTCGTATCCCTGACTCAGCATGCTTTGTTTGCATTATTTGCCTGACCCCTACAGAAAGGATTTGAGATTCCGTTCCCCATCCTACACTGTCATGGGGGAGAAGGACTTCCATGCAGTGAAGTCAAAATGTACCTTTTTCTTCACCCCTTCCTCCCCCCTACCCTGCCATTTTCCTTCTGCTCCCACAAAACTTTTCAGTGACAGACCCACCCTCCTTCCCTGAGCCTGCTTGTTTCTCTGCCACCCTACTTCCACCTCCAACCCTCCCTGATATCACCCCTTAATTTGAATCTTCTTTCCTTAGTTGAAAGGGTGGGGGCAGAGTGCACAAGCCCAGCTAGGCAAGGCGAACCCTCGTGTGCCTTGGTCAGAGGTCAGGGTATTAGGCCCTGGGCCCTGTGGGCTTCAAGGAGCTAGTCCCTGGCAGACATTCCTCATAGAGCTATTGTGGACAGCAAACAAGTATGGAGGAACTCTGTAAATGCTAGACTGAAGAGGGAGTGGCACTCAGTGACATTGCCTCCCCTGGGCTGGCCCTGCTCCTACCTAGTTTTGGTCATGAGATTATTCCAATGCAATCACACTTCGCTCTGTGATCTCACCCAGTCCTGGGACTCAAGTTCCTCCCTCTGAGTCTGGTGGGCCATGCAGAGGCTGGTGCTGGGGCAGGGAGGTGGCCATGGCCTGGCAGCTGGAGTCCCAGCCACCTGTACACTCAATTGTGGTGTGGCAGGTGATTTTGGAGGGGTTACTTTGGGACACAGGAGCAGTGCCCCCCCATCCCAGGCCAAACTCCCTCCCTTCCCTGGACATCCCCATAGGCACACTCCAGGAGGACAGGTACTATATCAGCATTGGTCCTGCTGAATCCCAGCATCCCACATGGCGCAGGCATAGAGAGCCTGGAAAAAGGCCCGTCACTGCCTAGATGATTTGCAGCTTCTCTCCCCTGGGATCTGGGTCTGTTTCCCAAAGGTATGGAGGAAGAGGGGGAGACTGTCCCAGGGAGGGCTGAGGAGAATGAGCTGACTCAGGGCAGACCTGTCCCCCTCCTACCACAGCCCAGCTGCAGGGCAGTAGGTCCCAAGGAACTTCAGGCATGGGGACAGATAATCCCCAGACAGGGGCAGACAGTAGGGGCGTCCATTTGGGAACAGAATGGCGGTGGGGAAGGGGATGGCTGGCCAGATCCAAGGCCTGCAAAAAGGGGACATAGGAATTCCCTGACCTCAGCTCTCCAGGAAGGGTGGGAGGAGGGGAAAAGTCCTTAGCATCAAGTCCAGGAACATGACATCCTTCTCTGACCTAACAGGATACTTCCTCTCCACTTTACCTCCTAACTGATTTTGATCCCAGGGGTGTGAAAATCTATGAGAACGTCTGAGATAGGCGCTGGCTTAGGGAGCAGCGTTGAATCTCTGATTGCTGGGAAATGGCCATGGAGCTGTTCTCTACCTCCCTCCTTCCATTGCTTCCCAACACACACCATTCCAGGTCACGGACATGCTGCCTCTCACCTCCCTTGACCCCAGACCTGCTTCAGCCCTTGTGCTGTAGCTGCTCAGAGTTGAAAGGGAGGAGGGAAGAGACAGAAGCTCCATCTGGGGCCATTGTTGTGAAGAACTCGGGATGGAGAACTTTCATTAATCATGAATTAGTAACCCCACCTCCAGTCATCAGCTCCCAGCAAAAACTCTGACTCAAAGTTTCACAGTGTTTCCGCCTAGGATCAGCTGGAAGAAGCTAAGATTGGGATTCCAGCATCCTTAGCCAGGAAATCTGTCACCAGAGAATCCCTCCCCCTCACCCCCGAACCCCAGGATCTCACCTAGAGAACTAACCTACCTCTCTCCACCAGTATATAAACTAGTCCGGGCTAACCGCAGACTCTCTGAGATAGATCCTATGGGATTCCTATATAAAAGGATAAAAAGAGAGGGACTAAAGTCCTGCTTGCCATGTGTTACCTCTCCCAGGCCCGCCAACCTCCCCTGTTCAGAATCCAGCTGAGCTCCAACAGCGAAGTAAATGGGGCCTCTAGGAATTTAAGAAATAGAGATCTCCAAATCCATGCACCGAAGCTCATGTGTTCAACTCCCAGGAAAGGCCTCCCTCAGTTAAAAACTTTGTATCATGAGAGAGTAAATGAATGAATTCATGAATCTTCTTTCACAGTTTAAGAATGTTTAAGGGTACTTGCACCTAAAGACGAAAAATTGCCACTGTATTAAAATATGGCAAGAAAACTGAGGTCCTTAATTATGGCTCAGAATTAACAAAAAGGTTCTATTATGCTAAGTGACTTCATTCATTCATGATCCTTTACTGAATACCTGCCAAGAGCTAGGTTCTGTGCTAGGTTCTGAGAATACAGCAGTGAAAAGATAAATGAGGTCTCCACCCTGTAAAGATTAAGTTGCAATCCTTGCCCTCAGGCTCAGTCTACTTGATTCAAAGTCAGTGACAAATACAGCCATGGAGGTAAGAATTGGGAAACACAAAGGAGGGATCAGCTCCCAGAAGACACAGGTAGGCTTCCTAGAAGAAGTAGTCTTCACCAAAAAGGCTCTAGATCATTTTCTTTTCTTTCTTTTCTTCCTCTGTCTTCCATTTAAGAAGACAAAGAAGTCAGTATTCCAAAAATGGCAGTTAAAATAGATTTAGATCTGAGAAGGGCAAACCCTTTCTGTAAGGAAAACAGCTCCCAAAAGCAGCCAGGGACTTGGGGTTTTATTGCATTATGTGAAAATGAGTTTTTATGCACCCCTCTTTCCACCCACCTCATCTTGGACTACATGGCAAGTTTGGAAATGAAAGACTAGAGCCAGGATAATCGCTGAAATAGTCTAGAGTGGATCCATCCAGGTGCAAGCTGAGAAATGACCCCACCTCATTTCCACAAAGAGACTTAAAACAACAATTATTTAAGCACGGTGGCTCACTCCTGTAATGCCAGCACTTTGGGAGGCCGAGGCTGGAGGATTGCTTGAGGCCAGGAGTTTGAGACCAGCCTGGGTGAAAGACAGGAATTGATACTAGGAAAATATACTTAGTTGTTATGGATGCATTCTTTTTGATTCTAACTAATGCCATTTGCTTCTGTAACCGTGCTTGCTTTTAGTAATTTGTTAAATATAGGAATAAGAACAGGAGTAACTCCATGACAGGTTGTGCCTCAACATAATGCCCAGTGCCGGGAGTGTAAAATAAAGGTACCAAAGTAGAGATACCAGGAAGGACCGCAGAAACCACAAACAGGAGAGAGCCAATCAAAAGAAGGCATGCCATCAGCTCACCATATTAGGGCATTGCAGCTGTTCTCGGCCAGCATTGCGGCTGTTGTTGACCAGCATTCTTGGTCAACTGGCACCGGCGCGAAAATTGAAAATCCCGAGGCTTGGAGCCAACCAATGAGGAGTCAAAACAATCCGCCACTCTCAAAGGAACCAATGGACTAGGGGGAGGGGGCATTGTGTGCCCAGCGTGTCATGTGGAACCTGCGTGTCGTGTGCCACCGGTGTGTCGTGTGCAAAAGAAAATATAAAAGCTTCACTTTTACCCCAGGGCGGGGTCCTGGTTCGTAGAGAGGCCACTGCGTTGGTGCTCTGGGACTTGGACCCTAGCTAGAGCTAGTCAATAAACTCCTTTGCCTTTTGCAGCCTCGGTGACTCTGCCTCTCTGTTCCGGGGGCCGAGGGTAACCGGCTCTAACATGGGCAACATACCAATACCCCAGTATCTACTAAAAAATTGTTTAAATTAAAAAACAAACAAACATTTATGATCTCACAGTTTCTGTGAGTTAGGAATTTGGGCTCGGCTTCACTGGGTGCCTCTAGCTGCATTCAAGGTATCAGCCAGGGCTACAGTCACATCTAGGCTACACTGGGGGAGGATCCAACCCTAAATGCACTCATATCTGCTGGCAGGCTTCAGGTCCTCCTTGGCCGTTTACCAGAGACATTAGTTCTTTGCTTTGTGGGCCTCTTCTTAGGGCAGCTCACAACCTGGCTTCCCCCGACCAAGCTCAAGAGAGTAGAAGCTACAGTGTTTTTGTAGCCTAATATTAGAAGTGACATCCCAGCACTTCTGCTGCACTTTGTTTGCTAAAAGAGAATCGCTAAATCCAGTCCACGCTCAAGGGGAGGTGACTACTAGGAGGTGGACATCAGTGGGACTATCTTAGAGGCAACTTCCCACAGTCCTGGTGAACCGTCATGGACCACACACAAGCCTTGTGAACCATGTCTGTCCCTCCCCTAGCTCCCGCCTTTCAGGGTGGGGCAACCTAGGATTATGGTAGCATTTTTCAGGGCTAAAGACCCTAAATGAATTGAGAGGAAAGCCTGGGAGACGCTGAGGAGGTGGGTGTGGAAGAAATCAGGGAGAGACAGGGGCAGAGCACAGAACTGCTCCCAAAGCTTTGCCTTCACGGCCATTGGTGTGGATGCTCTGGGTCTGCAGTCACCCACGTTCTCCAAGCAGCAGGACGCAAGTCCCTGGCTTCACACTAACAAGCAGATGCAAAAGTGTTTGTGACCTGGAGATTTTGAGCTTTGTCAGCACCCTTTACAGGTTTTGTTTTGTGGTTTTTTTTTTTTTGTTCCAGTAAGAATATCACTGTATTTATTTTCCTATAGGCACTTTTATTGCTTCAAATATTTTCCCCTCAAAATTAAAAAAAACAACAACAACAACAAAAAAAACCCAAAGCTTAGAAATGGATCACTTGGCCTTTTCTCTTCTTATGTCCTTCCAGTTCTCTTAATGGCCAGCAGCCTCTTGGAATTGCCTCGTCCTATGATCTTATTCAACCTTTATCACCTCCTGACAGGCTCTATCTTCAAATAGTCACACTGGGGCTTAAGGCTTCAACATATACATTTGAGGGGACACAAACAGTCTATAACACCCCCAATGCCTCCAGCCCTAGGCAACCACCAATCTACGTCTTACCTCTATAGATTACCTATCTGGACATTCATATAAATGGAATCCTACAATATGTGGTCCTTTGCAACTGGCTTCTTTTACACAGCATAACGTTTTCAAGGTTCACCTACGGTGTAGCATTTTATTTCTTTTAATGGGGAATAATATTCCATTTTATGGATTGCTATGGTTTGAATGTGTCCCCTAAAGTTCATGTGTTGGAAATTTACTCCCCAGTGCAACTGTGTTAAGAGGTGCGGCCTTTAAGAGGTGATTAGGTTATGAAGGCTCTGCCCTTGTGAATGGATTAACACAGGCATCACACGAGTTGGGTAGTTACTGAGGGAGCGAGTTCCTGATTAAAGGATCCTTTCTGTGCCCCTACCCCTTCTCTCTCACACACCGGCTCTCCTGCCCTTCCTCCTACTGCCATGGGATAATGCAGCCAGAAGGCCCTCGGCAAATGCAGGCCCCTCAGCCTTGGACTTTCCAGCTTCCAGAACTGAAAGAAATAAACCCCTGTTCTTTATAAATTACCCAGTGTTCTGTGAAAGGGTTGTGTACGCAAAGTGACTCCCCAATGCCCAAGAAGCCAAGAAACCAAAGGAGGCAGACAAATCATTTGCTGGTATAGGATGATTTATTAGAGGAATTACAGACAGTAGCATGGTCTTGGGCCTCTGCAAGATAGGCAGATCTCCACACCACAACTCCCCTGACCCAGGGCTTGTATCTTGGGGAAAAAGAATATGTGCTCTGGAAGGAATGTGTAGACGGCTACAGGTGTTACTGCCTATGACGTATGTAACAACATCAAGGGTTGTTTGGGAGGAAAGGTGAAACTTTGCAATGAATAGGTGTTTCAACATAAAGAATAATACATCAACTAGACATTTTGGAGGCATTCCTAGACTTGGAGTTAGTCAGGAAAATTAGCATTTTTAAAGTCACTCTTGTCCCCACACCCAGTCTCAGGTATTCTGTTATAGCAGCACAAAATGGACTAATACATGGATATACCACTTTTATCTTTTCATTCATCAATTGATGGACATTTGGGTCATTTCCACTTTGGAGCTATTATGAATAATGCTGTTATGAATATTTATGAATGAGGTTTTTGTGGAATATGTTTTTCTGTTGGTTATATATCTAGGAGTGAAATTGCTGGATCATATAACTCTATATTTAACCACTTGAGGAACTGCCAGACTATTTTCCAAAGTGGGTGTACCATTTTACATTTCTACCAGCAATGTATGAGGGTTCTAATCTTTCCACATCCTCTCAAACACCTGTTAATTATCTGTCTTTTTAATTATAGCCATCCTAATATGTACAAAGTGACATCTCATTGTGGTTTTTATTTGCATTTCCCAGATGGTTAATGATGTTGAGGATCTTTTCATATATTTACTGGCCATTTGTGTAACTTCTTTGAAGAACTGTCTATTCAGATCATTTGCCCATTTTAAAAATTGAGTTATTTGTCTTCTTACTATTGAGTTGCAATAGTTCTTTATATGTTCTAGATACCAGTCCCTTACCAGCTATATGATTAACAAAAATTTTCTGCTACTCTATGGATTGTCTTTTCGCTTTCTTAATGATGTCTTTTTTTTTTTTTTTTTTTGAGACAGAGTCTCACTGTGTCACCCAGGCTAGAGTGCCTTGGCATCATCCTAGCTCACAGCAACCTCAAACTCCTGGGCTCAAGGGATCCTCCTGCCTCAGCCTCCTGAGTAGCTGGGACTACAGGCATGCACCACCATGCCCTGCTAATTTTTTCTATATATTTTTAATTGTCCAATTAATTTCTTTCTAATTTTAGTAGAGACGGGGCCTCGCTCTTGCTCAGGCTGGTTTCGAACTCCTGAACTCAAACAATCCGCCCGCCTTGGCCTCCCAGAGAGCTAGGATTAGAGGCGTGAGCCACCGCGCCCGGCCTAATGATGTCTTTTGAAGCACAAGAGGTTTTAATTTTGATGGTATCCAGTTTCTATATTTTTTCTTTTATTGCTTTTGCTACTGGTGTGGTATCTAAGAAAACATTGCCAATTCAAAATTATGAAGAATCTAAGAGTTTTATAGTTTCATTTCTTACATTTAGGTCTATGATCTGATTTGAGTCCATTTTTATATATGGTTGTGAGATAGGGGTCCAAATTCATTCTTATGCATTCAGATAGTGAGTATCAACATAATATATTGTATAATCTCTACTGAGAGTCTATAGTTTCAATGTTCTTTCAAAAACTCATATCGAAATTTAATTGCCATTGTAATGATATTAAGGGGCCTTTAAGAGGTGATTAGGCCATAAGCATTTTTCCCTCATGGATGGATTCATGTCGTTATTGTGGGAGTGGGTTAGTTATCACAGGAGTAGACTCCTAATAAAAGGATAAGTTCAGCCCCATTTCTCTGTCTCACATGATTGCATACCCTCCCACCCTACCACAATGGGATGACCCTCTGCATATGCTGGCACTATGCTCTTGGATTTCCAGTCCAGAACTATCAGCCAAATAATTCCTTCTGTATAAATTACCCAGTCTGGGCTGGGCGTGGTGGCTCATGCCTGTAATGCTAGCACTCTGGGAGGCCAAGGCAGGAGGATGGCTTGAGGTCAGGAGTTCGAGACCAGCCTGAGCAAGAGTGAGACCCCATCTCTACTATAAATAAAAATAAATTAGATGGGCAACTAAAAATAGAAAAAAAATTAACCGGGTGTGGTGATGCACAGCTATAGTCCCAGCTACTCGGGAGACTGAGGCAAGAGGATCACTTGAGCCCAGGAGTTTGAGGTTGCTGTGAGCTAGGCTGACACCACAGCACTCTAGCCCGGGCAACAGAGCGAGACTCTGTCTCAAAAAAAAAAAAAAATTAACCAGTCTGTAGTGTTCTGTTACAGTAGCAGAAAATGGACTAAGAGAGTGTAGAATATATCAAGAACATAGAAACACAACTGATTTTTTTGTGTTGATCTTATATGCTGCAACTTTGCAGAATTCATTTATTAGCTCTAATTGGGTTTTTGTGGATTGTTTAGGGTTTTCTATATATAAAATCATCTCATCTGTGAATGACCATCTGTGAATGACCCCTTTTTGATTTGGATGCCTTTTATTTCTTTCTTTCTTTTTTTTTTTTTTTTTTGCCTAATTGTTCTGCCTAGAACTTCCAGTACAAAGTTGAATATAAGTGGTAAAAGTGCACATCCTTTTCTTGTTCCTGATCTTAGAGGAAAAGTTTTTAATCTTTCACCACTGAGTATGATATTGGCTGTGGTTTTTTTATAGATGCACTTTACCAGGTTCAATGGGTTTCCTTTTATTTCTAGTTTGTTGAGTAATTTTATCATGAAGGGTGTTGGATTTTGTCAAATGCTTTTTCTACACTAATTAAGATCATAATGTGATATTTGCCCTTTATTTTATTGATGTAGCATACTACATTAATTTATTTTCATGAGTTAAACTAACCTTGCATTCCTAGGATAAATCCTACTTGGTCTTGGTGTATAACCATTTTTATACATTTCTGAATTTGATTTACTGGTATTTTATTGAGGATTTTTGTGTATATATTCATAAGAGATATTGGTCTCTAGTTTTGTTTTCTTGTGATGTCTTTGATTCCAATGGCAGGATAATACTGGCCTCGTAGAATGAGTTGGGAAGTTTTACTACAGTGACTTTTATAGCCTAATCTTGGAAATTACAAATAACTGCTTCTGTAGTATTCTATAGGTCACACAGACCAGCCCTGGTACACAGTGGAAAGGGATTAACAAGGGTGTGAATACCAAGGGTAGGATCATTGGGAACTATCTTAGCAGATGGCTGATGGCATGATGGCTGAACAGTCACTGAACACTCACCTTGTGCCAGACATTGTGCTAAGCACTTCACATGGGTTGTCTCCTTGAATCTTCACAGAAACCACATGAGGAAGGTAGGTGCTATTGTTATTGCCATGTTACAGATGAAGAAATTGACGTACAGAGATTAAACTCACAAAACTGCCAAACTCTCACAGCTATTAACTAGCAGAACCAGAAATCAAACCCAGCAGGGTGTGAGTACATTATGTTTTGATCTAGTGATAGTAATTTTGACTTAGCCTAACCCATAGGTCCTGGAAAGGTTAGAGTCCTCATTTACAAAAAAAATTCCCAGAATTCTGAGGTTCCTTCCAGCTTAAAAATCTTATGAATGTGGAACAAATCTACTTCTCCAAGAAGGAAAATCCTGATTGATAAAACTTCCTTGTTTCTTGATGACTTTATTGACACCACAGGATCTGCTTCCTTGGAACCAAAGTGAGCAAATGGGTTCAGATTTGGTGCAGCCATGTACATGAGGAAGCCATGTGCTATCCCTGAGGCAAGTATTTATATAAATAATTTAATCAAGATGGACACCTAAGTCAACCGGGGTAATTCCATTTCCCTTGCCAGGAGTTGGTTTAAGAATGGCATATGGCCGGGCGCGGTGGCTCACGCCTGTAATCCTAGCTCTCTGGGAGGCCGAGGCGGGCGGATTGTTTGAGCTCAGGAGTTCGAAACCAGCCTGAGCAAGAGCAAGACCCCGTCTCTACTAAAATTAGAAAGAAATTAATTG
>CAUYSK010112814.1:0-29441 GCA_963575035.1 Avahi laniger | reverse complement strand
ATCTCCCTATGTTGCCAAGGCTGGTCTCCAACTCCTGCCTCAGCCTCCTGAAGGGCTGGGATTATAGGTGTGAGCCACCAAGCCGGGCCTAATTTTTAAAATAATTCCTTAATAAAATATTTAGCACCTCGATTTCCTTAGTGAGTTAGAATCACACACTTTTTGTCTACTCTTAAATCTCAAATGGCAGGCTGCTTCATGATGTAAGGGCAGCTTTATTATACTGTATCATTGTGCGTAGGTATAAAGCACTTTTCCTGCAGTAAAAACTTTCATCAAGATCCCTGGGTCCCCTCAAGTGTTCATCAGCTAAAACTGCCTTTACCCTGCTAACTGGTCAACCCGCATTAGTTGTGCAAAGAAATGGTCCCAAGTAGCATTCTGAAGGCAATAAGCGTGCATCGTGGGTTAGTCTTCCAAACACTGTTTTGCCTGTGTTGTGTGTATTTACAACTTGGTCTTGGTCCTTCTCTTCTGGAATGGCCAGAACTTTTGGTTGCTTTCTGTAGTCTGCCAAGAATGATTCCACCATCCCACAGCTCCCATGGCCGAGGTCAGACCTCAAACCCAAGGGGGCAGATCCTGAGGGCGGCAACCCCAGGCACAGACCTTTATCCTCGTATCACCAGAAGAGACTCTGCAATTCAGGAAATCACATATGTCAAATTTGTCTTAATGGAGCGACATAAGAAACCATGAGGGGCACACTTTCACGAGTAGGCCCCTGAGATGCTGGCAGTCGTGTGGCCTGTCCCCATGAATGGCATCTAGATCTTCTCAAGCAGGTTTTGTTCTTCCAGTGCACCCTTTGCAGAAGAGATGTCTGCAGGAACATGCTACTGAGACCTATGGGGCTTAGGAAATGAGGTAAAGAAATAAATCACCAGTCCAGCTTGGCCTGAAATCAGCTGCTAGGATTGAAGTTAGAGCAAAATAAGGAGAAGGAGGAGGAAGAGGAGAAGGTGAGGAGGGGTGGGGAAGAGGGAAAGGAAAGGAGGAGGGGCAGGAGGGGGCAAGGGTTAGGAGGGGGAAGAGCCTCCTGGTGGGTTGAGGAAAAAGACTCAGGACAGGCCTCCAGTTATACCTCTGTTCCTAACCCTGTGACCTTGGGTAGGTCCCAGGCTCAGTAGGCCAAGCTCTAAAATTCCATGATTTGAACTTCTAAATAATACAAAGCAGTTCTAAAAGTGCTTGTAATTCTAAAGTGCTTGCCTTTATAATATCATAAAAGGTTTTTCTCGTATACAATGCAACATTTTTATAAACTCACATCATCCCAGCTTGACTGATGCATTTCTTTACGTGAGTAGGTTTGAGTTGCCAGTGGTTTGAGTGCCATCGACACCATCTGGATTTGCTGACATAAGCCATGCTCTAGGTATCCCCAGTAATTTAACAGGTTTGTGGTTTAGGGAAGGCAATCTTGTCAACTGAGCCATTTACCTGGCTCGCAAGTTGTCCTCCAGCTGACAGTCTGATGCCGGCAATGACTGCGTTGTCTCCAGATCCGAGGAAGAGATGGTAGGAAATTAAGCCATCTGTCCAAAGAAAGAGGTAAGGGAAGAGCAGAATTAAGATCCCACGCAGGCTCCTCAGGCCCTGACCTGTGTTTGGACATAACATTTGCTTCTCGGAGTAGATCGTTTTTATCAGATCAGCTTCAAACACCTTAGAAAGAATAAAATCTCGCTTAGCCCCAGAAATCTTCCAATCTTGAAAACGAAAGTGAAAATCTGAAAGTGATGGTCTGCTGGACAAATCAGGGGACTCAAAGAGCCCAAAAGCCACCTGAGGCTGTGACATCTCCTGGTTGGTGATACCTAGAACATGGCTTGGGAGCCAGAAGCCACACAGTAATTTAACTTGAGATTTGGTATCTCGTCTCTCTCCCATTCACTTGTCTTTTGCTGTAAATAATGCAGTGTCTCACTTGCTCTACTTTTTTCTATCTTTGTACTTGGCCCTCCCCCCTCCCCCCATTCATGTCCCTTACCACTTGGAAGTTCTTTAAAAGAAAGTTTTCTTTGGCATTTTGTCCATTGGTTACTTTCTTTTTCTTTCTTTTTTTTTTTTTTAGGAAAAGTTTTGGATTCAAATAAGAGTTAAACTTTTCTCAAAAAAAAATTTCACCTAAATACGTTTGTATACAAACTAAATTTTTAAAATACTACTTTTGTTATACAAGAAACAGCTTTCTGAACAAATAACATTATTATTAGTATTAAGTGGAAACACCTTATGGTATAAATGCAAAACTCTTTCAAATCCCTTTTGGAAAAAATCATGAAAGTCTTAAATTAGCAAATGAAAATATCGCGTCCAGTGATATTGTTTCCTAAACATGCCCAAAATCTGTCATAATCTGTTTTCCTGGAACAATAAAGAAGTGGTTCCAAGACCTACATCACTATCATTTTCCAGACAAAGGTTATCTGTGCATTATATTCAATATAGAATTTTCAAATTTTGAAACATTTTATTATTACAGTAATGGCTATTGCTGTTTCTAACAGACACCCTGTCAGAAGGTTTAAAAAATGTATGCTTCGGTTCATGCAAAAAAAAAACAAAGGTCAAAACTTTTAAAATGTCACTTCTTCTGCGTTTTGCATAGAAATACATTGGATCAGTGGGAGGGCTCCTTGCCCACAGCAGCGGGCTGTAAGGAAAGAATGTTACCCCGCTGTGGAGCTTCCACTTCCCCGCAGCTGCGAGCTGAGCAGAAAGGCTCTGCGGGAGCCTATTGTTGCCCCAGCTGGGTAACAGTTTTCTTATTTTACAGTCAGCAACCAAGGGGGGTTGGGGTGTCGCCATAAAGTGCCTGAAAAATATATATAACTCCTGCAAATAGATCACTTTCTCCCTCCTCGATGAGAAACAGGAATCTGTAAATTGCGTACTTCATCTGGACCTGCCCGTGTAATTAAATATCCTAAACAAAAGCAACCGAAAGGCTGGGAGCTACAGAGTCGATGCACTTTCCTAACAAACCTGAGCCCTAGGAAACACAGGGTGCTTTCGGGTCTGCATACTTGGTGGCAGGATCGTTTCTGCCATCTACCATCAGCCAATTGCTCTTCCCACTTACTTTGTTGGAAAGTCACCTGCCATATGTTGAAGGACTAAGACAGGAAACTAAAATTTTGATTTCAAGTGTTTTCTGCAAGGCAGAATCGCAGGCCTGGCTTCCGAATCCAGCTTTTGTTAACCAGGCCGATCTGTGTAAGTTTGTGTGAATGCTGGTTAGGTCGTGGAGTGTCTTAATGTTGAAGTTTGAGCAGCGCCTGGACTTCAGGCTTGTTTTGTTTTGAACTATGAATTGTCCATCGCGGTTTTGTTACCATGGAAACCCATTTTTAAAAGGTGAAAAGTCACTGACCTTTTACCATTTCCACTGCAGGAATTAATATTCTAGCAAGTTGGGAGGAAGGAGATGTCTCGAATATAGGTGTGTTTTCTAGAGATGTCCCACAGCTAGCTGATTTCTAGCCTTAAAGTCACAAGGGGACTAATCTTACACATTTCATAAAACCAAATCACCCTCAAGTTGAATATTTAAAAAATAACGAGACTGTTTTGTACAGAAATTAAAATGAAGTTCAGATGATAAGTAGAAATGACTTTGATTTTTTCGAACAACCAAAACATTGGCTTTCTCACTTCTTAGGAAGCTGCCATTACTGAGTTTTGAAAGGTTCCATCTCATTACCTGAATCTCTGGATATCCCAGAAATGGGATTCTTTGTAGACACTGGTAGTGAGCAGTCCTACAGTGAGTGGGCAAGTTGTAAGCAGCCTTTGACTACGTGGAGATTCAGAAAGCCCAGGAGAAACTTATTGTCTGATGGATTTTCCTTTTCCAAGTATTAAATAAATGAGATCTGGTGTTTATTCTTTTGATTGATCTGGGGAAAATTTAAGTTTCACTCATTGTACTTGGAAAGGAAGAGAAAGCACCTACGGTCACTGAATGTAGACATGGCTCTGGACACAGGTGGCAAGAACACAGTAATTGCTCAATAAACTTGAACTGACTAAATCGTGCTCTAACAGTTGCTTCGGGAAGTTGCAGTGCTGTGCTCATTTTGGGGAGTCTGACGTGTGAATCGGCAAATATCTGTCCACTGAGATGCACATGCTCTTCGTCCCTCTGGGCCTCTTTTGTGATCATGGCATGGCATCGAATTAAGAGAACCACTGACTATGGGAAGACAGCAGCAGCAAAGGGGAAACATAAGAACAAGTGAGAATTTAGTATTTTAACTCTTTGCTCTATGTATGGAGGCGAATAAAATCCCAGAAATAGAAGGTAGGCCAGTCGGGTGAGCCAAGGAAGGGCGTGTGCGTGTGTCAACAGCTGACGGGTCCTTTAGCAGCTTTTGCCAGACTCGCCAGTGCCCTGAGATTCTCCTCACCCCCGCCGCCCTGGGACAACAGCGTGGATCGAAGCTAACATATTTTTCCTCCATTAATCTTTGAACTAAGTTTGCATGCTCTGTGCAGGACCTGTCTTTAAGGAAGGTGTGCAGAGCGAGCCTAGATAAAGATAGCCTGGCCACTTGCTGCCAGCCGGCACGTGCCTTGAGGTGGCTCTGGAGCAAGGAAGGTGTCTGAGTCCCGACCTCAGTGTCCAGACATGGACTCGGGAGAAAGGGGACCTGGTCTGTGTCCAGGAGGGCCGGAGGGGAGCCGAGTCTGAAGATGGCGGCACCTCCAGACGCAGCATGTAGCACGTTGTTTTGTGTTTAAAGGGTTTGTTTGGTCTGTCTTCCTGATCAAGTTACTTTTCCATGGCCGGGGAGGGCCCATTCATTCATTCCGACTCGCAGCCCTGTTCAGAAATGTCTGTTGAACGGATGGATGAACGCACGCATGAACGGAATCACAGCATATCGTTACATCCCAGGGGCATGTGAAAGAAGAGGGAAAGGAATTCCAGGAGGCCCCTTCACCATCCCACCCCACCCTCTTCCACCCCCCCACCCGCTTTCTGGCAGTTACTACTGTGAAGACACAAAGTCCAGGCAAAACAATTCTCAGTTCTGAAGAAACAATAAAAACCTGTGATAAAGGGAAACAAATAATTTGGAAGAAAATTGATGTTCTGTCTATTTTACATAAGTTCCCCTAACATTAGTATCTGCGTTTCAATGATCCTATTACATCCATCAAGATAGTAGCTTTTTTTGGTGTTGTTTATCCTCCATATGTTAACACCCTCAGAGATTTTGGCAAACTAGAAACTCCGCTTGTCATCTTAGGGAAGCAAAGCATTTGGAGTGGGGGGGGGTAGGTATACCAAGACATCCTTGTGTGACAATTGTCTCATCCAGGAAATGGGAACAGTAATACCTACCATCCCCAACCCACAGAACCACAGGAGAACAATGCATTGACAGTGCGAGCGGGTGCTATATACACATTTGCGTGAAAAGCAGAATGGAGTGTTTGCCACCCAGGCAGAGAGGACGCAGCTTCCCCCCAAGGCAGAGGCCCAGAGCCAAGGGGCTGCACTGGCCAACTTTTCCTGGTTTTCCAGGACTTCCTGGCTTAGTCTATAAGTCCCACATCCAGAGACCCCCGCTGAGTTGTGTGGACAGTTGGACCCCAGTTCTGCATTTACTGTCTTTCCCCAAGCTTGGCACATTGAGCTGGGACAGTCTCCTTAAGAGACTTTCCCTGAAAATAGGAGACTGAGGTCTGAAATCCCCAGGAAACGTTTGGCAGCCTTAGGGGAGACTTTACCCCAACACATCTAATCGGTGCCCAAATCTGACATCTCAAGTCAACTAAATTAAATGTATATGCAGTAGCTCTTGGTACAGGCAAGGACTCATGCTTTTATACCAGAGGGGCAGACTTTCACCCATAAGAACTTTATCTCATGGGATAGGAATTAAAATACCTATAACAAAGTATGTTATAAAGGGGAGAATATGAGACTACAGCAAGGGAAACAGACCACAAATAGACAAGTTTAGGATAAAACTGTAATAAAGTGAGCTAGACAACATCCCATTATCATTCACACAGAGTCCATCTCCAGTCACACAGTGTCACTGGTCTCTATTGGTCCATAAAACACACGTGCACACGTGTACACACATGCATAACCACATGCGTGTGCACATTTAGACCAAGTGGTAAAAGGTTTTATAAATGTTCAAAGCAGAATCTGATTGGTAATACAGAGATCAAGATTATGTTAGAACATAGACAAATAAAAAGTAATTAGTGTTAATTATAATTTTTTTAGTTGGTTAGAGGCAATGCAGTGTTGTTTTTTTTTTGTCTTTACAATCATAATGAAATCATACCCATATATATTGTTAGAGAATGATAGAGATAGAACAAACTTGAGTGTCAACCTTATACCTATTGTCAACCTTAAAAAATGAGAAAGTAAATAAGAGAAGAAATATTGGGTAGCAAATGAACTTTGCATCCCTTAGAGTTAATTCCAAATTAATAATAATAAAGATTGAAATTTTGTAATAAAAGGCTGCTTATGGTATTTTAAGAGAAAAAAGGCATTCTTCAAGGGAAAACTCTAGTAATTTTCTTGAACTAAAAATGCTAAACTATCTTAGTCAAAACTAGAAGGACAAAGAAAGAACAGGGTAACAGATTCCAACTGTTTTATATTATTTGCTTTATGTGAAGGGAAGAGTAACAGAATAGAGCACTTTGGTTTCTGGTTTTTATCCAGCAAGAAAAAAATTGTATAAATTATAAGAGTGAGGAACATGAAAACAGTCACTAGCTGAATGGAAAAGTGCAGAAATGTCAAATTAACAGAGGAAAAATGGAAATAAATGTTAACTAAATCAAACTGTCCAAAATAACGAAAAGAAAACAAAGACGGAGCAAAGTATAATATACTTTAGTAAACATAAACATAGAGGAATAAAACCAAGCATATCAGTTATTACACTAAATGTAAATGAGATAAATTTTTCTATTAAAA
The DNA here is from genome assembly GCA_963575035.1 of Avahi laniger. Taxonomy (NCBI): domain Eukaryota; kingdom Metazoa; phylum Chordata; class Mammalia; order Primates; family Indriidae; genus Avahi; species Avahi laniger. Next base: position 22,474 of record CAUYSK010112814.1, on the reverse strand, counting down.
TCAAATATCAGACTGTGTTTAAAAAAATCTATTTATATGTTGTTTTAAAAAAATCCTTCTAACAAAGTGGTAAGAAAAGTTGAAAATAAAGGAATAGGCAATAGATATGAGCACATAAAAATGGACAGAAAAAGTAGTGATATTAATATCAGATAATGAAGAATTTAAGCCTGATGGCTCTAAATGAGACAAAAGCAGGCATTATGTAATAATAAAAGTCACAATTTATTAAGATAAGACATTAACCTAAATGTGCCAATCAATACAATGACTAAGCATAAACAACAAAAATAAATAAAAATAATAATATATTATCATGTAATAAAGTAACATGACAACAATTTCTAGTATAATGGAACTAAAACATCCCAAACAAATGAACATTGACTTACGTGATTTGTAAATGTTAATGAGAGACTTCATATATGTTCAATGGCCAAGAAGTAATTAGAACTTTCTGAAATAAAATCCCATGTGCATTTCTATTTAGATTGTAAGAGTCAACACAAGAACCAATCTCAAGAACTATCTTGGGTTTCTTGGGGACTCTAGAAAGACTCTGATATTAATAGTGCCCCAAACAATCCAGCAGCCAATACTGTAAGAGGGCACTAGTTGGCTGACTTGCTCAAGACTGAGGATGGGGAAGTGCTATGTTGGAAACCCTCTAACCACTTACCCGGGGTACCTAAAACCTGCAGAATGATTTTGTTCTCCTAGGAGAACTAGGACCACCACTAACCATATCCGTAAATAAGTGCAGTTTTTTTTCCTCAATAGACATTACCTTGCTTCATGCATAGTCATGTTTGTGAGAAGTTTTATGTAAATCAAATCCTATTTTCCAGTTCACTACTTACCATTTCAAATTCATTTTATTTCTTTCTTGATTGATTCTCAATTGACAGTGACTCTTACATTTTAGCTTTAAAATTTTCTTCCCTCAGCCTTTCTACTGAAGCATTAATGATCACTAAACAAGTGATTAACTGCATTTGGAGACAACTGCTTAAAGGAAACCTTCAGTGAATCCTTCTGTAAAGTATCCTTTTGTTAAGTGAAGGCTCCTCTGTAATATTAATAGCAACCCATAATTTATCTGTTTGCAGGGCGGAGTGGATATCTCTTTTTGTTCTGCAGCGTCTGTAGCCTCCTCTGCTAACTCTACCTTTGCTAGTGAAAGCTCTGTGGACTCACCTGTTTCCGGTCCATGTGCAGCCCATTCCCACCTCCAAGGATACGGGATGCAGCCCAGGCCTGGCCTGAGACGCCAGTGCCTTCCCCACAGCCCCAGTGGTTCTTTCCATGATGGGCACTTCACTTAACCAGAGCCAAAAGGAGGCAATGAGATTTTGTGACTTTGGGGAAAGAGAATCTTGTTCACCACTGGGGTTGAAACCCAAGAGAGTGTTAGTACACAGAAGCCAACATAGCAGAAATCAGAGCAGAGATCCCCCAATTCCTGAGGACATTGTCTGATACCTGAACTACTCATGCCTGAGCCAGTCCTACCCACGACCTTTCAGCTTAGTGAGCCAATGAATTTGTTTTTGTACTTAGGCTGGCTTAGGATGGGTTTTCTCTCTCTTGCAACCTCAAGTATTGAAAGCCTGATATTTTTTTTTTTGGTTTTGGTTTGAAAATGACAATTTATCTTGCATTTTTAAAAGTGTATCCGAAAGTGCTTGGGAATGTCAGCAAAACATTTTTTATAGCAAACTATGCTCTCTCTGCAGAAAGCCTACACAACTCACAATTACCAACACTACTTCCTGTTTTAACAATGAAACAAGGAAAAAGTTCATCCTTTCTTTTTTGTGCTACGGAATCTAACGCAAGAAAGTCTGTGTTTTTGTGGACTGAATTTTCTTGGGAGAATCGCCCGGTGCCTTATCGGGAGTGACGTTCCTTCCATCAGCACGGCACTAATACTTGTGCATAGAGGAGCAGCGCCTCGGAGCTGGGTTTTAGATTTCCTTTTGCAATCTTCCCCAGAACTCCCCCATCCCCATAGGTTATACATCTGTGTTGGGCGTTTTCTCTGCTGAAGGAGAAGAGTTTTCTAATGGCACAGTTCATATTTCTAAAAAGTCAACTACAAGATCTTTCCTCAGTACTAAATCATGTGTCCAGTGGGTTGAAAACATTCGAAAGAATCCACATCTACAGGAGAATTCAGCAGCCAGGGGCTCTGTGCATGGTGGGCACCGCACGCCTCCGCAGAGATCCCTCGGCCAACGGCGTTTTACTTTCCATGACAGCAGCAGCCACTGATCTCAAGCCAAATGTTGGGGAACAGGTTGTGGCTATAGCTCGGAATCAAACAAGTGGGTTGACAGTGTCTCTCAGGAAGTCAAGCTCTTCCTGAGGCTTCTGACTCTCAACCCAGCTGTGCTTCCACGTTCTGTCAGTTAGAACACAAGTGGTAAAACGCCAAAAACAAAAATGTGTAAGATACTGCATTTCATTCTCTGCCAAGCAATTGAAAGTGCATTTATCATCAGCTCCTTCTCCCTGATCTGTTTTCCAGTAAAAAAATAAATAAATAAAGCTTTAGATCCTATACAAGGTCTGCGATCCCTTCCATGTCAGGGACTCTGGGCTGTGTGCGTGATCTGAAAGGCACCCAGAAGATTCCCTCATCTCCAAACATTGCCCAATCTGGTGAGCAGCCTCTGGGAGCCCCCGCTCTCCCATGACATCCTCCCCAACCCCAGGGCCTCCTCTGTGGGCTCCTTCTCCCCACCCCACTCCTTTCTACATCTGAGTTTCTCTTCTGCTCAACCTCTCCCCCTGCAGTTCTCTCTCTGGGGGATCCCAGTCCTCGCCCAGAGCCTGGTGACATCTGCACGTCCATATCCATTCCCACCTTCTCCTCAGTGCCAGCCCCAATTCCAAGATCATGTCAAGGACTTGCTAAATTCTGTGGAGCGCTTACTCCATGCCAGACACAGTGGAGGCTCTTGCACTTATGCAATGTTGCTTGGTCTATGAAACAACCCCGGCAGTCGGTATTATCATCCTCACTTCATATGAGAGAAAACTGAAGCTTAGAGAGTCTTTGTGACCTATAGATGTGAACAGAGCCATGTGCCGGCAGCCCGTGGCACAGCAGCTACCTGCTGGTAGCATCTCCGGAGTAGTCCACCAGTAATCCAAGTGCAATCGACCAGACCTCGTCACCACTGCCTGCCCACGCGCTGCCCCTCTGCAATTTCCTGTCTTGGTTGCTGGCACTCTGTCCTCCCAGTGGGAATACCTCTGCCGCCCTGCTGCGAGGTAGATACCGGTGTCCTCCTGACTGGGACGAACACAGGCACCTCCCTGCCTCCCCTGCCTGGCATCTGATTCGTCCTCCCTGGTTGCTTCAGCAGTTCTCCATCTGGTGACAGATGAGAAGCCCCTGGAAATGTTCTTCCACACCCAGGGGTTCTGGTGTCATCGGTCTGTGGTGGAGTCTGGGCTCTTCGTACTGTTTAAAAGCTCCCAGGTGATTCTAAAGTACAGCTGTGTGGGGCATCACTGGCCTTGCCACCGCTGTGTCTAAACCCTGCCGATTCCCCACCGTTCACAGAACACAGCCAAACCCATTGACCAAGCAGTCAAGACCTTCCTTGATTTGGTCTAAATTCACTTTTACAGGCTCATCTCTTGCTAAACGGGTTCCCAGGGCACTTTTTCCAGAGCAAGATTTTTGTCATCTCCAGACTCACATTTGCGCCGGACACCTGTGTCAGGAGTGAGTGTGGAGGCCTCTGGGGGCAGTTGTGCAGGTGGAGGCCAAGAGCAGAAGGGCATGCAGGGGCACAGGGGTGTCAGGCCAGAATCCCGAGCTTGTGCACGAGCTGCTTTGAAGGACGATAGGAGTTTAACACAGGAAGGAAGGGCCCGGGCACTCCAGGAAGCAGGGCTGTGGTGCGGCTTGAGAACTGCCATGTCTGGGCACCTACGTGCAGTTCAGGACTGGTGGAGTGTGAGGCGTGAGGGAGGGGACAGAGGATGGCAAGGCTGGAGTGCTATGGCGTCTGCACGCGCTTAACCTTCCCCATGGTCCTCCACGGTAGGAGCTATCATCCCCACCTATCCATGAAAACATGGCTCAGAAAAGACAACTGATTTACCTGAGGTCGCCAGCCGAAAATAGCAAAGCTAAAATTGAATCCGTGTTTTTCTGATTCTGAAGCCTTATAGAAATGTCAGATATGAGCGACATCCCTCCGCTGCCTCTTCCTGCCTTCTTCCCCAGGACTCTGCAGCTGCGGGAGATCCTGTGGCTGCTGCGGTTTCTCCTCTTTGCCCACAGCGCATGCCCACTCGCCTTCCATTTGGCCCAGCCCTGCTGCTGCTGCCCCCCGAGGAGATCTCACCCACCCCGTCAGGTTAGGTGCCACGGTGGTCTGGAGCCCCCACGCTTATGCTCAGTGTCTCTCTTCTTCACTCCAGTTACAGGATTCGAGAAGGCAGAAATCTATCTGCGTTATTCTGTGGTCCTGGCACACACAACCTGCATGTATCAGGTTTTTAACAAGTGTTTGTGGAATCAATAAATGTATTGCTGCATTTAACAGAGCGACTGGTTTATTACCAGATGTCTACAGACCTAGAAAGAGACTGGGAGGAAGAATGCTAGGACCCCATGCTGAGGCAGGGCGAGTGTGTGAAGCAACTTCTAGATTTGGGGGATTCTTCTCAATTGTCGGCTTTGGAAGGAACTTTCAGAGCCATTACACATGGGCTTTTTGCTGGGCTGTGAACCCAAGGAGCCAGGATGGGCTGTGGGGGAAAGGAGCGTGCACAGAGTCAGGCTCCTGGGAAGGGGTCGGGCAGTCTGTATCTTTTCTTCATGATTCTAACCCAGTTCATCAAAAAGACAGAAATTCAGAATAAATGCTTGACCCAGGAGTGCACATGTGGCTGGAACATCCCCAGGATTTCATCATTCAGGATCTAAGCGTGATGGGTTGTTTGTGTTGCTATAAAGAAAACTGAGGCTGGGTAATTTGCAAAGAAAATAGATTGATTTGGCTCACGGTTCTGCAGGTTGGATAAGCGTGGTGCATCAGCTGCTGGCAAGGGCCTCGGGGGGCTTTTGCTCATGGCAGCAGGGGAGCAGCATGTGCGGAGATCACATGGCGAGAGGGAAGCAAGAGTGGGGGAGGGATTCGGGCTCTTGCTAACAACCAGCTCTGGCAGAAACTAATAGTGCAAGAACTCCCTTCCTGAGGGTTCCGCCCCATGGCCCAGACTCCCCCATTGGGCCCCACCTCCAGCACTGGGGGGCAAATTCGAAGCCACAGCAGTAGGACAGCAAAGTAAGTTAAGTCGAGGAAACTTAACATCATGATTTCTTCAAATGCTGCCATCCTTTGGATTTTATTCTTCCCTCTTCCTGATCTCGTCACTTAACACACAACTACAAACATGTTAGTAGTTACCCAGAGCATTTTGCCAAACTCGTAATTATAGTTACCTCTGGGCAAAGATGTTAGGCAACTATCAAATTATGCATTATATCATTTTGAAATGCTTGAATATTTTTGCTAAATTTGTATGGCTCTTAGAATCAGAGAATAGTCAATAAAATATCTAAAATAAAACCCACATAATTTGAGAAGAGATAGGGTGGATGCCAGGAAGGGACACATGCTCCCCATCCCAGCCTGGTGGATGCGCCAGGTGCTGTTGTCCATCGGGTCTGGGACCCTGACCCTATTCAGCCCAACACACGTGTGTTGAGAAGACCCCGTGTGTGTGGGGTAAAGGAGGCCTAACCGCGGGGGAGGATGCCGCCAGATTCGCAGCACCCACTCAGACTGGCTCTGGTCCCGAGGTCTGCAGACCTCACTGTGGAGCGCTGGGAAGGAGGCAGCGTCTGTGGGTGTGCCGGCTTCCGGAGCTCCAGCCGATGGCAGGAAGCTGGGGTCAGGTGAAAAGACCACTTTCTGTTTTTGTTTATTTTCATTTTTAAGATGTACACGTAATACTCACACATCAAATCAATTTACAGGATGGCTTTTCTGACCCTCACGCCTTCCATCACTGTGATGAGGGTATGTGAGATATTAATAGCAGGATTTTAAAACCCAAACAACTGAAGCCCAGTGTATTCATTTCCTGTGACTACCATCACAGACTGCCACACACTGTGTACCTGGAAACAACAGAAATTTATCCTCTCTCAGTTCTGGAGGCAGCAAGTCTGAAATCAAGGTGTGCGCACAGCTGTGCTCCTGCCGGAGGCTCCAGGGAAGAATCTTTCTTTCATCTCCCAGAGTCCGGTATTTGCCGGTGATGTTGATGTTCCTTGGCTTGCAGCTGCCGCACTGTAGCTTCTGCCTGTGCCGTCACGTGGCGTTTTCTCTGCTTTCACAAAGACACCGGTCATAGTGAACCCGGGCCTCATCTCAAGTGTGACCTCATCTTAGCTGATCACACCCTCAACAACTCTATTTCCAAATATGGTTGTGATCTGAGGTTTAGGACTTCAGTTTACTTTTTGAGAGACACAGCTGAACCCCTAACACGCAGAAGCTCAAGATGTCACTGTTAGTTGCATGGCTGGGCTTACAGCTCAAGTCTTGGGGTGGAATTCATTGGCTTTTAAAGTTTTTGTTTTCTAGTTACCTTGACCAAAAAAATAATCCTGCGCATGAAATATTAGACAAATTACTCAGCTGCTGCCTGCCTGGCTAGCTCTTCCCCGCACACAGGGTTTCTAACACCACCTCCCGCAGCATCGCTGTCGGATGAGCTGAGACAACATCGTGCTTGCACAGGGGTCGTCTTTCCCTACCTGCCTTGTGTTCCCTGGGACTATGGGTGTGACCACTGCCCAAAGTAGAAAACAGCGTTTGGAAATTGTTCCAAGGAATTTTCCAACCAGTAGCACTTAGAGCAAACTGCTGGAGCTGAAGGACTTAACTTTTTGTTCTCTAAGTGCCATCGAGCAGCCTCTCAGAAGCAGGACGGACAAGGCAATGCCAGCGGGTGGGAGGCAGACAGTTGAGTTCTATTTCTAGGTCTTCCATTACCTTGATGCGTGACCTTGCAAAAGCTCCTTAAAAAAAATCTGTGTAGCTGACTTTTTCTTCGTCTTTAAAGTGCAGGTGGTAGTCATGAATACTTGTTTCCTGCAGGTTTGGTTTTGTAAACCTCTTCTGGAATGGAAAGTGCCACACAGCTGTGGGGTATTGTTCTCGTTAATAACCTCATTTTGGCGTAAGCTCGCCCACTCCTATACTTCATATTAATATTCTACTGCAGAAAATATGCTGCAATAACAACTTGTCTGATTTCTTCTGCCTTCTCTTTTGGAAGCTGACCTATACACAAAATAGTTAAATTGTCCTGGAACAAGATGTGTGCTCTTCTCTTTCCATGTCAACATCTAAATGTGGCTATGTCTTCTCTAGAGAAGGATCAACTGGATCCTTCTTGGTCCAACCACTGGTTGCCAGTTGTACTCGTCTGCTTGGGCTGCCATAACAAAACACCACAGGCTGGAGGCTTACACAGGAGGAAGGTACTTCTCACAGGTCTGCAGGCTGGAAGTCTGGGATCAGGGCACCAGCATATTGGTTTCTTGTGAGGGCCTCTTCCTGGCTGATAGCTGGCCGCCTTCTCGCTGTGTCCTCATGTGGTGGGGGGAAGGAGAGAGGGAGAGACCCCAGTCATAGTTGTCTTTTCTTACAGGATACTAGTCCCACCATGAGGGCCCCCCCCTCATGACCTCATCTAAACACTGTCATCTTCCAAAGGCTCCAGCTCCAAATGCTATCACACTGGGGTTAGGGCTTCAACATGTGAATTTTGGGGTAGACATAATCCAGTCCGTAGGACCAGTGGTAGACTATCCACAAACAGGATTATTTTGTACCAATCTGCTCAAAATTGCTTATAGCTCGCATTGGTGATGTGCTATAGGTCTTTGAAGCTCACCTGGAGATGTCAGGATAATGGTTCGTTATGCCAGTTTAGCATCATTGCCACGGTCATCCCCCAGTGGGATGGGTGGGCCACAAACAGGGCTGCCCAGAACATTCCAGCCTGGGCACTTGCAGAGAGCTCCTGGACCCTTGGTGCACTTGCAGAGAAGGGTCCTGCCTAGGGTTGGCACAGCAGGAATGTGAAAACCTTGAAGCTGGACTTTGTCCAGTGCTAAACTCATTTAGCATCATAACGCGTCCTGGCTGGATGCACAAAAGCACCGAGCCTCCTGCTCTGGGCTCCTCTGAGTTGGAGGGGTTCTCACCCCACCACGGCTGCTAAGATGCCAGATGTGGCACAAGATTCTGGTGACACAGGAGGCAGCGCAACTGACATCTGCCCACTGGCGTCTTTGTCTCGCTGACGTCCTCTCCACAGCTTACTTGCAGCCTTGGGATGAAGCAAAGCGATTTTGAATCAAGTCCAAGCTCATGCACAGCCTCCTTGAGCCCAGACAGAGCACTCTGTGTCCTCAGAGACAAGTACAGTGTGGCAAGCACCGCTGACCCCAGCACCCAGCCTGCTTCCTTCTCAGCCCCCTACGCACTCTCCCAGGAAGCATCCCCAGGTCCTGGCTGTGTGCAGACTTAGTCTTGGTATCAAAGACCTTCCAGGCAAGATCGAATGGGACAGAGCTGCAGACACAGCCATGAAAGCCATGCTTCTGGGAAAACCTTTTTGCCTGAATAAGTCACATTCCCAGTAGATGTGTTTTTCCATAAAGTACAATTAATAATTCATCCAGCTTTTGTCCAACTTAACTCTATTGTCTTTGAACAAAATATGAAATACCTGCAAGTGTTTGGTGCTGTCATCTTCCAGATCATGAAAGCAACCAAAACAAGAGAAAGCTTCTCTTTTAGCAACTACTTTCATGTTGGCTAAAGGGACACGGAACAATCCTAAAAAGGCTGGGCACTGAGGACAGAGCCAGGGGAGCCCCAGCGGCTCTTTCTCCGTCACGGCGTTAACGGTGCTTGAAGAGTAATTGCTCTTTAATAAGTGTGGTGTTCTTGGGGGAAGGGGCGAAAGGGTTAATTTGATGCTTGACCCATTAAAACCGTTGACTCCAGGGAGAGCCTGTGGCTGATCGGATGATTATTGCTGCAGGAGAAGTGGTTGAAAACCGAGCTCGCTGGGCCAGGTAATCAAGGGAAATCAGCACCCAGGGAGGACGGGCGCGTAGCACCAGCACGGCCACCTGAGACTCTATGACTTGTCGTCTTTCAAGCATTATAATGAGATTATAGTAACCCTAAACTGGCTGACAACAGAAATCTGGCTGTCTGTCAAGTTCATTGTGTCGAATTCTACAACAGTCCAGATCTGGTTCCTCTGAACCTGCCATAACTGCGCTGGCAGGACGGCCTCAAAGCAATCCCGTTGGCCTCCTGGGCAGCTCGGCTCTGGCCTCTGACCAATGCGCCATTGTCTAGTGCATGAAAAACTTGATAATGTCTATTTTTTTACCATGCGATTCAAAAACTGATAACACAATAGTGCGCAAGCCCTTCCTCCCCCACGTCTGTGGCAGGTGTTCTGAATGTGCACGTCGCCGAGGTACAAGCCCCTGAGCCCGCACCCTCCCGCGCCCACGCCCTGGAACTGACACGTCAACTCTGCCTTTGCAGGGGGACTCTGGAGGAGCTCAGGGCCCCCACGAAGAAATGGGGAGAACTTCACTCTGGAGGAGCATGACTGGTCTTACCAGAACACTGTCCAGCTCGTCGGGTCACCTGTGCGGATGCTCTGGACACGCTTGGTAAAGTGCTGCCAGCCACTCCTCTCCTGTCCTGCCAAGAGCTAACATTTCCTGGGCACTCATCGTGAGCCAGGTACGGTTCCATGGTTTCCACACAGCATCTCGCTCAGTTGTGACCAGAGTCCTGCACTGTAGGGGAACCGCAGCGGCCTTTCCAGACGAAGGCTCCATGGTACAGTTCACCGTGTCCCTGGCCAGTCCCGCACCGGGATGTGGCTCTGGCTCTGGAGGAGGTTCGCTGCCTCCTCCGTGGCACGTTAGCTGGGTTGTGAAGATTGAGTCTTAAGAGACTGATTTATAAAGGCCATGTGTTCTTTTAAGCAACATAATATCTTAGAATAGCAAACAGGAATGATTCACAAATGGTTAATCTTGCAAACACCTTTGCTTTATGAGAACCGACACGATGGAACACTCTGATGTCTGTTTCCAGAGGTTACCTCCGTAATTTAATCATTTCAGAGACTATTAATTAATATTCATGATGAATGTCAGCTGGTTTAAACAGATGTAAAGGAGGGTAAAATCTCCTGAACATACTAAAATTCAGCCTAAATCCCCACAGGAAAGTGGCAATAATGTGCACATATTGGATGCATGTGTCTGGTGGCTTCTGTAGAGCCCGATTATGTCCAGGGATGATTGGTGTCTGCCGAGGAAAGAAGAGTTGTCGCCATAGGCAGCCAAGACCTGAGGCCAGGTGGTGAGGGGCCAAGGTAGCCTGGGTTATGGTGTCCTGTCTTCTAGAGTTTTCCCTTAGCCATGGACTCACCCTGCAGCCACCTTATCTGCTGCTTTGTTTCGTTTTTCCTCCTCACCTCCTCATGTCAGCTCCCCATGGCCAAAGCCACCTCCTGGGGTGTTGTGAGCTTTGATGAGACAATTCTAGTGGGAGAGTCTTGGAGGGGGCAGGGCCCTGACAAGCGTGAGGCCCCACAGGCGCTGGCAGAGCCTGGCGGTGCTCGGGTGTGTGGCACTCGAGAGACTCCTGCTGCTGACCTCGCCAGCCAGACGACCGCAGGGGCCTGCTCCTGCCCCAGTTGCAGGGACCTTGATGGAGCCTCTGTGTGCAGAGGAAAGCGTCCTCGCTAACCCCTTTGTACCCAGCCGCCTCCTGCAATGGCCTGTGCTTAGGTGGTTTAGCAGTTAACTTAGGCAGAAATGCAGGTGGCAGGAGACAGCCTGGCCAGGGCTCAGGCGTGCAGAGTGGCTCCTGATTTGTGCAAAGCTGGAGGGCAGATTGGACGAGGGTCTCTGTTGTCCTGGGTCGATTTTCCTCATCCCCACCTCTGGTACCATCATCAGCTGACCCATCAAAGAGCATGGAGGCCCAGGGGTGGCTCCTGGAGCTAGCCAGTGCCCCAGGCCTGGGGCCTCCCTCTCTCCCAGCAGCCTGGGTCATCTGTGGACACAGACTGACCCTGTGGAAAGGCAGTGTGTGCCCTGAGTCATGACTCAAGCACGAGCTTGGCCTTTTGACTGCTTGGATCCTGCGGCTGGGTCTTCATAGCAGACAATGCCGTGCCACACCGATTACCCCAATCCAAGTTATCAGGGGCTGTGGAGAAATGAACTACTCAGATGCTCAAACGTTAACACAGTCAGTGTGGTGACAATTTATGCATACTGCTCTGTGGTAGCCTTTTGTTGAAGATTGGCATGATAGATGTTGGGGGCAATCCAGACATAACAAGGTAACCACATACACACACACATATATGTCTGTGTGTCCATGCTATGTATATATGTCTGTAAATCTCAGGGCCAAGATTGTGGTCTTGAAATATTGTTTCTCACTAAAAGGAACCAAAGGTCTTTGGGCAAAGAGCTGTCCCCAGCCCTGGAGGAGAACAAGACGAGCCTAGGGTGTTCTGTCCCACCACGCAGTGACAGAACCCGTGAGAGGAGGCTGCTAATGTCCCAAGACAGGACAGCTCTATCGTCAAAGTGCAATAACTTCAATGGATTGAAACCTGACACATACGCTCAAATCCACGACTTCTTAATGAAACTAAAAAAAAAAAAAAAAAATTAATCGGTACCACTAGAGAATGCTAATGAATAATTCATTATTTTGAAAACTAGTAAACAAAAGGGAGGTATCAAATATTTATCTCATCTTTCCAATATAAACCACAAGACTGTGTAACCAGATACAATATGAGGAAAATCTTCCTTTAACAGACACGTCCCAGCTAATCAGTGGAGAAGAAGTGATAGAACTGGAACATGACCATGCTGCCCCCCAAGAGTGTCGATGTATCTGGACGCGGAGCTGCAGCAGCTGCAACCTTACGAACGAGGGGCACGAGGGGGACGCGGGGGACGAGGGGGACGAGGGACAGGACGGCACCGCAAGCCCCAGGGCAGTCACAGAACCTCCGGGAAAGCACCGTGCTGTTCCCAGCATGAAACCCGAATCTGAGCAACCCCTAGGGCTAATTGCAGTTTATGGGAAATTCGGACGAACGGGTTAGACCAAACCTCCGGAGTGCAAAGGGGAAAACCCAAGTGTGGAAACCCCACAGAACAGGGACCATTTCCTTCAACACATGAATCGTAAGGAAAAAGGAAGGAAAATCAGCCGCCAGACCTGTAGATTGAAAAGACTCACAAAACCTTTCAACCGTCCTAATTGTAGGAGTCTTATTTTTATGTTGGCTCAACCAAATTAAAAAACAAACTGAAAAATATATTTATTTACAACATACATACATCAGATATATGACATTAAATAACGGGGTTGGGAAATTTAAGCACCAGCTAGGTATTTTATGTTATTAAGGAATTATTGTTATTTTTTTTAGGTGTGACAGTGTATGTGATCATGATTTTTTAAAAGAGAGTCTTTATTTTTTTAAAGATCCACGCCTAAGTATTTACACATGAACACACGTGCCACATGGACTTTGCTGGGGCCGGTGCGTGGGTGATGCGGACTGAGCAGGACCTCTGTGGAGGGCTGATCGTCGATGTAGGGGCTGTTGTGCTATTCTCTCCACTTTTATATGTTTAACATAATTTGAAAAATAAAACACATACACATACATATAGTCTCAGATTCTTGGAAAATAAAAGTGTTACTATTGCTCGAATACTACAGATTTTCTGCTCCTACTTGCAACATTTCTCTGTGCACACACAAACACGCACACAAGTATATATTCCCTAGGAATATATACTCACGGATAACTAGATGTACTTTTTAATTGCTTTCCCTAGTGAACAAGATAATGCACTCGGGAACCCTTGATTAAAAACATGAACTGTAAAATTATGCTGCAAAGTTTAGAAAACTTTCAGAGGTTACATTTTGACATACTCAGATCTTGCCTTTAACAATGACAGAATGCTACACAAAAATACTGCATTTCATCTGGTATGAGTCTTTATCTTATCTTGACAGATTATTGCTGGTTAAATTGTAGTGCTGACTTAAAGGCAGGACTCTTCAAGGGAGTCAGAAATTAAGGCTTCACCAAATGGTAATAAAGCTATTAAAAATGCAAACAGCAAACAGCTACACTGTACAGGTTAGACAGCTAATCCAAACTAGCAGTTTAAAAAGCAGAGCAATTACACTTTTATTTAAATGCAAGGAATATGAGCAAGAGTAGAATGAGGAGCCTTGTTTAAATGCATTCTTTTGAATATTTATTAGAAATAATACATGTAGTTAAGCCACTTATCTGATTTCAGTGAATAAGTAAAATGCAAAAGATCAATTTTCATAATTATACCAAAGAAGTCTGTCTTTCATAAAAATCTCATTAATAACACCATTATTACTGAAAAAATATCTTGGTATTATTATTGTTATTCTAATTATCAGCAAAATGCTACTGATAATGTTGTCATAAAATTTCCTTTTAGTATCCTATTAAGAGAGATAGACTAAGTAGTGGTTTAAGTTAAATCTAGACCCTAAGTGGCATTATAAAAATCTTCTTTGTGTATTTGGTAAAATACATTATGTGTATAATTATATAAATTGCTATGAGTTTGGCAAACAGGACTTTATGTGCATGTATGTCTTTATGTGGCACGTAGCAGCCAAGCACACGTGCATACGTGCACGCCCATGACGCCATTCGCACATGCCCAGGCTTTGGGAGGACAATAGTAAGGATGCGTGGAAGTCGTGCCATGTATTATCTCAAGAAGAAATGTTCTTGCTATTACCCAACGGTGGTTCCTGCTTTTAAAAGTTTATACATTGATTTTTACTCTTGCCCCTTGGCCATTTACCTGTGCTTACTAACACCACCTTTACAGGAACCCGTGTCTTTTGGAGTCTGGTAATGCACTGACATTTACGCTCGGATGCAGGGAAAATTACTCCCCTCCTGGTCAGCCATCTCTGAACAACCGTGCCTGCAGAGGAAGGGCCTCAATAGCCATTTGATTCTGATTGTTTGGTAGAAATAAAACAATGAGTAGCCTGAATCTTTGGCAAATATTGCTGCTTCAGAACAAAGCAAAACAGAAAGCATTTTGAGACTTCTCTTCGAGTAATGAGCTCCATTAAGAAAAAAAGCATTTGAAGCCAAATTAACTCTGCGGTTATTACTGGGACTTTGTTTTTAGTTCCAATTAAAAAAAAAAATGAATGGACAAACACAAGTGTCTTTGTTCCAGCAGCGCAGTTTCCTCCCCACGCCCCAGCCCTGCTCGGTGGACGGAGCCGGTGAGCGGCCAGGCACACGCCCCGCAGCCGGGTCGAGCAGTTAAATTTCTGTTACGAGACCAGAGAACAGAGGGCCACGGATCCTTTCACCCTCGCTCAGAAATGATACAGACTGAATACACAAACAAAAATAAGCCCACCTAATTTAATGCCATTTGTGAGTTTATTTAAACATCATCATGCTGGTGTGAGTAAAGACATGAATACCTAAAGCACTTCAATGTTAAGCTTTATTTGGTGAATGAATGCTAAAATATCTCTTTGAATTAGAAGAAATAATTTTTTCGCAGTGTAAATGAGCAGAAATAGCCACAATGAAGTAAAAGTCTTATTTTTATTTTTAGCTCAAAGCTGGAAATGTAAAGAAATTTTGGAATGTGGAATGACAGGTCACCTCGGGCCCCCACCATGTCACAATTGCTACCTGGTATGGCCCAGGATGACGCTTGGGGGGGCGAGAGGGACATTTCCAGGGGCTGCAACCCCAGCTGTGGCTGCAGGGGACTGTCCTCTCTGGGGAGGAAGCTCCGGCTCAGAGGGATCCCAGGGCCATCCTTGGATCCTCACAGATGAACCTCACAGGCAGAGTGAGGGGCTCCCTTATGTCATGGGACGTTAGAATTTCAGAGGCAGATTCCAAGCCCAGAGTTCCACCTCCCACACGGTCAGCACCTCCCTGCACAACGTGGTGCAAGGAGCCCTCTGGCCTTGGCCCGAGGAGACCTGCTGACCCTACACCACTGCTAGATGATTGGGGCAGAAAGTTCTATAAGAAACTAAGCCAGAATTGCATCCAAATTTGTACCTAGTGATCCTGACTCAGCCCCCTGGAGCTGTACACATTCAATCTTGTTCCTGAGAAAGAGACCTCGAGCCTCTGAGGACAGTGACGATGACACTCTGACTTATGTTCCTCTGGGCTCCAGTTGCGGCTCTAACTTTGCCACACATGGTCTGTCCTCACCATCGTCACCACGATGCTCCGGCTGGAGTCGACTCATCAGGGTTCCTTTCCCTTCCACTCATTCCGCTGAGCCTCAGCTCTGTGCCAGGCACCGAGTGGGGACTGAGGGGAAGAAGGGGGGAGAATGAGAGGGAGAGAAAAGAGGAAAGGAAGGGAGAGGGAGGAGAGGGAGACAATGGGGGGCACAGAAGGGAGGGAGGGAGGGAGAGAGGAAGACAGAAGGAAACAGAGAAAGAGTGCAGTGAACATGGTGCCACAGGATGGTCTGGGTGGGGAAATTCTGGTAGAAAGGGACACCGCCTGGAGGAGGTCCCAGTGGCCAACAAACTCTACCTTAGAAAAATTCCTTTAAGCCAAGACCTGCAGAGTGAATATGTACTGGTCAGATATGGGGGAGAAGAGTCTAGAATAGCCTGGAAAGTTCCCTCATGGTCTGGCTGGAAAATTGTGCATAGCTGCCATCTGCACAGGGCAGGAGAATGGCCAGGCTACAGGGTGACCAGAGCCCTGGGCTGGGCACAGGAGCCGTGGAGCGTCTCCGAGGCAGCCTGGAGGCAGGGACCAGTTAGGGGGTTACCGCCCTCGGGAAGAAGGGATGCGGAGGGAGGAGATGTGTAGAACACTGTTCTTAACATAGTTCTGTGAAGCACTGGCTATGATATGGGTTAAATGGGTTTGGGTAGGCCTGGCCCATCTGGGAACCTAACTTCTCTCTTCAGCCTTACTTCGATGAAAAAGTACTCTCAAGTCCTGTAACAAACTTGGGTCCAACCAGTTTGTAAACTGGACCCCACTGACACAGTAACTTTGACAGTGCCCAGAGGGAGGGCGGGTCTCTCGGTGGCTCTTGGTGCAGTCTGGCTCTCTGGGACCTCTCTGAGGAAGGACAGCAGGGACCACAGGACAGTTAAGATGGCTGCACAGGGCCATTTGTAAAAGGACCTGAGCTAGTTTCTGTGGCTCTCTCTAAATTCACCAAACAAAAAGAATAGAAAAGCTAAAGCTTAGAGACATTTTTTTTTTTTAAAAAGAGCTTTAAAAAATTAGCTGTAAAATTAAACCCTCTAGGAAAGTGAAGTCTTGGCTAATCGTTGCTGTTGTTCAATATTAACAGAGAATTTCTGGGTACCATCCCTTTGGCCGAAGTCACCAGCCTGTGACCAGGGACTAGCATTTTAGTTTTAATTTTCAATCTGTCATGGAATGATGCTTTTGTAAAAGAAAATAAAAGTGGGTTACTAAAAAGTGAAATAAAAGTAATCCATAAAAGAGAAGAATCTCATAATTTTTTATTGTGAGATTTAATACATGTAACATTCCTTTGTCAAACTGCTATAAGAGTTTTGAAATGCTCCCTCTCCACGTCTGCCTCATCTATGGGGATGCTCAGCTTGTGGCGTGGGCCAGCCATGCACCATATTGGAGTTTGATGTTACGGTTTCCAGTCGGTCAAACAATTTGGTGTGTGCTCAGGATTTTAAATAACAATAAGTATTCATTTTCTTTTTTCCTTTTTGACATGAATTTCCCAGAAGCAATAGGATGTATTGCCATTATTGTGATCACTCTAGATGCTAAAACCAATTCTCCAGTTTCCTTTTCTTTAGGGGAATATCATTATTCCTGCAAAAACAGTCACTGGGGCATCCAGGAGAAAGGCAAAAGGTGACTGTTTCTTAAACAGACGAAGTGATCTTCTAGGGGTGATGAAGTTAGACAGAAATAAAATATAGACAAGAACTCAAGTGGCACCAGCCTTGGCAGTGGCCATGCAACGTGTATTCAGCTCCTGCCCAGGTATGAATCCCTTGAGAATGAATCAAAATTCCACTCCTCCCTGGGTGTGCCAAGATCGTGCTCAACCAGCGAACATCAACTGTGTTTGCTTTCAAGGTCTGGTGAGGGGCGCTGTGGCGCTCTCCCATCCTCTGTAACTAGGCCTGTTTTATTTCTTCCATGTTCACCCTCAGACCCCTGCCTGCGTCTCCTGTATCTCAGCCGGAATTTCCACAAGTCAGTTGATAAAATGATTAAACAATAAGAAGTTCTAGAATGAAGAGGTAATCTGGGGCTACCTGTGGGACAGAACTCTGGTCTCTCCCACCTTTCTCTCCGTAGCCCGGGGACAAGGGGCATATGGCTTCGGTGCCACCTCCCCGAGGCAGTTTCCCTGTAGAATCCAATGGGTAATCAGCTGGTTCCAGTGTACGGTCTCGGCCTTCCTCTTTCTGCGTGTTTCTATTTGTGAAGGCATGTGCATAAGCAACAGGATTTTATTTTTGAAGAAAGGACCTACTAAAAAAAAGTGACCCTAATGAATGCCGTTAAGAAGGAAGCGCAGCTCTCTTGCTGGCGACGGAATCGGCCCTTGATGGCCAGGAAAAGACTGACATTGTAAACAGTCCAGCGTGTCCATGGTAACAAGCAGTTCACATTTAACTTTTCGGTGTATAAAGGAGGTAATTACTTTCTTCTTTACATTTATATAGTTTATAACAGCGGTAATACCGCCCCCACCCCCCAGGTCGGACAACTCCTGGTGATTAACAACCAACGAGCCATTTTCATTTACGATTTTTTCTTAAGGGCCTTTGATTTCACTCCAGGTTTTTAAACTCCTATGATCACTTGCTAACTGCCCAAAAATGTCCTCCTCGTGGGTCATGATTGCCCCCACGCTCCTGGTCTCAAGACAAAGGCAAATCCACACACAATGTCCTGCTGTGTGGCCCTGGGCTCGTCTGCTAGTGGCACTGTTTTGTGCCACTCTACGTGTTTGTGCAAGTGGACCTGTGCATTTGAGGAGGTAGCTGTGAGGAGACGGCAGGTGACATGATGCACAGTGGACAAAGGAATGTTTACAAACTGAAAGCAGTAATACCATTCCGGAGTCTTCATTTAACCATCTGCAGTACCTGTAGGCATCAAGCTTTAGTGATAACACGCGAAACATCTATCAGTCACCACCAAGTGTGTGTGCCAGATGATGCAGGATTCCAGTGATGTATTTATTCTTTAGTCAGAAATGTATTGCACTTTGACTATGTACAAACCTCTGTGCTAGACATAGGCCATGCACGTGATGTGCTCACAATCTATTGAAAGAGACGGGTACAGACAGCAAACCCTACTAGAAGCATGCAGAATTAGCATCTTTGAGGAGACACAGTAATCTTAAGATTGTCCAGATGTTGTCATCTCCAACTGCAGCTTTGGCAGCAGGAAGACAGCACTGTCACCTGATATCCAACTGCAGAGGACACGTCCTCCGATGCTCTTTAGCTGTTTACATGTTTGGGATCATTTTCCGGCTCACAGGACAGACAACAAGTGGGTTAAAACAGGCAGCACCCAGGGTAGGTGCTGCGGCTGGTGAGCAGACGCGGGGTGAACCGCAGTTCTCTCTTCTGCGTGAGCACCGAGTTGGGCGCAGCTGCCAGTGCAGCGGTGGGAAACAAATGTCTAGCCCTGTGCTGCGGCATTTGAGCTATGAGCCTTCCTTGTGACGCAGGCCCTGTGTCTGTGGGTGGGTAAGAGCTGAACGCATTTGGGTCCATTAGTGACTCAATTGCTCGGCGGTGCAGGAGCTCGGATCACAGGCTCTCGGGGCTTCTTAACTCACGAAATACAATCCTCTGCTTGTAATACTCCTGAGAATCCCAGAGTTATGTACACACAGACGTGAGAACCAGATGATTATGTTTGTTGCTTTTAGCTTTTAACTTATTCCGTGTGTTTCAGGAACTAAGTGTAAAGGCAATTTTTAAGTGGCAGTCTTAAAATCAGCAGATACCTAGATGACAACACTAACGCGTTTGGCAAGTCATGCATCCAGAATTGACGGATGTCGTTTGTTCTGGAAGATGGTGCAGTACCGCAGTTCACGGCTGCCCCGGTACCTGTGGCCGGGCAGGAAAGAGCAGGCTGCACCCACGAGGAGCGGCCTGGGTACCCTGGGTGCCACCCCGCCCTGCAGCGGGAGTTGCTGCATGGCGCGCGGACAGCTCCGTGCCTCTTTGCATCGTGATGCACTGAGTACTATGGCCAAAAAAAAAAAAAAAATTAAAAAGAGGAAGTAAGAAGGAGAAAAAGCTTCTCTACTCTGCAATTCGTTCTCAAGGGAGGGTTGTTGCTTTTAGATTTCGCTGAAGCTGAGCACGCACTTCTGTGTGCCAGGTGCTCTCATGGCCGCTCCCATAAATTCTCCGTCTAATCCCCACCGGGGTTAATCGGCCAGGGCCCCCACCGCTTGAGGTTCCCATTCCTCTCAAGTCATGCACTTTACTCAAAGTTAAGCATTAGTGATTCTTTAGTGTCTCTTCTCCCCTCCCTGCCAGCGGGGACCCCTCGTCACCTCCCAGCTTATGAGGCTCGCAGACATCTGTCTGTCTTCCCGCCTCTAAGCACAAGACAGCAATCAAAGGCCAAGCAATCGATACGGGACACGAACAACAGCGTGAACAAACCTCTGTCGTCTCTCACCTCTGCCCATCTGCCTCATAGGACAATTTCTTCACTCTTGTAGCCGGGAGACACATCCAGCACCAGGACATGCCCAGCACGGTGCCCCCACATGATTCCCATGGGGAGCAGGCCGAGGCAGCCCCCACAGAGGTCAGACTCCAGTGGACAGTCAACAGCAAGGCAAAGACTCACCAAGTGACAGAGGAACACGACCGGGTGCTGTGTCTGAGGACACCAGAGGGTTCCCTAGCCAGGGACAGAAAAAGCTACTCTGGAGAAGTAACATGTAAGCCAGGTTCTAGTCGTGGGGAGAGTCAGGAAGAGCAAATGTGGAAATTCTGGGGTGATGTCTGGTGTGGCCGTGCAGGGCAGTGTGTCTGTCTATGGACAGTGTGACCATGCAGGAAAGTGCAGCCAGGCAGGACGGTGTGGCCATGCAGGACAGTGTGGCCATGCAGGCAGTGTGGCTGTGGACAGTGTGGCCAGAAAGGATAGTGTGGCTGTGCACAGTGTGGCCAGGCAGGGCTGTGTTGGACAGAGTGGCCGTGCAGGACGGTGTGGCCGGGCCAGCGGGATCCTGCAGTCTCCGGGGCTGGTGTGATCCAGAGGCCACAGCCAGGGATCTGATTTCCTTCTAACTGCAAAGAAGAGCCACGGAGTTGGTCGGTGATGAGATTGGTGATTGTAAAAGTTCTCTCTGAGGCCCTGTGGGAGAACGGAAGGCAGGAGACCACTGCCGTGGTGCCGAGGAGGATGGCCCTCGGAGGCAGAGGAGCGGCAGAGGCAAAAGTGAGCTAGGTGGGCACAGAGAAATGTGGCTGAGGGGGAGGAGGGCTCAGGAGGACCCCAGGCTCTGGCCCCAGTGACGGACAGTGACAGCACTGCTGACCGAGACGGGGAAGCACAGCTTGTTCAGTGCAACCTGCGCGTCTCAGCACAGGAGACCCTCAGGTCTCGAAGAGACGGGGTGCAGTGTGCTTGGCAACAAAACAATGTTGAGCGTAATTCAACTGGGGTTGTTAGAAAGATTCTTTGCGAGTTTGCAGTGCTTCAGGTTCATTATTTTCAGAGACACCGAAGTGACAGAATTGTTTGCTAGTGTGCCACATAAACTAGTTTTACCTGCGTACCAACCTTGCCCCCAATATAGACCTTGAAAATGCATGTTTGGGAAAAAACGATCAGATTTGGGGACCTTACATCTTGAGCAAAGAAGATGCACACCCTCCCCCTTCCTGACGCCTCCCTTTCTGCAAAGCTGCACACTCACTTGCCAACATCTCTAAATTTCTAGAGGACCAAGTTCCAGGAACTTAATTAATTTGGTTCCCTCTGATGGGAGGATGAGCCAAGCTAAAGGAGTGGCTTTTAAAGGAGCTCTTATCTCAGCCCGAACTGTAGATGAGCTTTTTAATTAAACGCACAATTTAACTGAAACTATTTTAGTTAATACCATCCGGGAATTTCTGGTAAGTCTGTGTGTGATTTGTGTGTCTTCTGGATCATGCTGGTATTTTTTATTTGGTTTCTAAATGTTATTTACCTTGTTTCAGTCTCTTGTTTAATTGATACATAATAATTGTCCGTATTTATGGGGTGCACCTGATATTTGGATACAGGCGTACAATGTGTGATGATCACATCAAGACATTTAGGATATCTGGATATCCATCACCTCAAACATTAATCATTTCTTTGTGCTGGGAACATCTCAAATCTTCTCTTCTGGCTATTTTGAAATACACTATAAATTATTTGGCGTGCGGTTCACCATTACATCCTGCTTCAGTTTTCTGCCAACTAGCAGCTGTCATTAATGCAACTTATTCCCAAATCTCCCACCTGGAGTTTCACTCCTCCTTCTCTCGAGTCCCAGATAAAGCAACCACATCATGACTTCGTGTCAATTCAGGGCATTATTTGCTTAGTTTTTAAATTGACAAATACTAGTTGTATATTTTATGGGGTAAAATGTGATGCTTTGATGCACGTATACACGTGGAATGAGCAAATCAGGCTGATAACACCTCCATCACCTCACACTCTTACCACCTCTTTGTGGTGAGAACATTCAAAATCCACTCTTTCAGCTATTTTGCAATATACGATATATTATTATTAACTATAGTGACCTTGCTGTGAAATAGATCACCAAAGCTTATCCCTCTTGTCTAACTGAAACTTCAGAAGACCATTGTACCTTTGGTCAACGTCTCTCCCCCAGCCCCGACCATGCCACCACCATCTTACGCTTCACTTCCCTGAGTGTGAGTGTTTAGACTCCACACATAAGTGAGATCCTGCGGTATTTGTCATTCTGTACTGGGCTTATTTTATTCAGCATAATGTCTTCCAGGTCCATCCATGTTTTCCCAAATGATGGAACTTTCTTCTTTTTATTTTTATTATTTTTTATTTGTAATTTAAATTTTTTTTTATTTCAGCATATTATGGGGATACACCTGTTTAGGTTACATGTGTTGCCCTTGCCCACCCCCCCGAAGTCCGAGTTTCAAATATGTCCATCCTTTGGGTGGTGTGCATTGCGCTTTCTTTCTTTCTTTTTTTTTTTTTTTATTATTCCAGGGTATTGTGAGGGTAAAACATTATA